>OMLP01011701.1:31376-41627 GCA_900302685.1 Spondyliosoma cantharus | reverse complement strand
CTAAGGGAGCTGGGAGAGAGGAGCGGGTTGCACAAGATGATTTTAGTCACTGTTTGATCACATGATGTTTTAAATTATTGATCAGACTGAACTCACCAACCCACTCTCTTGCATGCACATGCAGTCATTGACTTTTAACAGTGGCACTATCACAGTGCAGGAGAGTCTCAGCGACCAACAGTGGTAAAATTACTTTTACTTTTATTTTTTTTTGAGGAATAACACAAATATATTCAACATCCAGCTAAAAGTGAAAGTTGACAACATGAAAGTTGCTGTGTTTAGGATTCAGAAGGCCATGCTGTTAACTTGACCTTTGACTCTGATACATCAGAGAGACCGTGTGATTGACAGGTGCTCCATGCTCAAGCAAAAGCCAGCAGCAAGACTCAGCAATAAAGGAAGCGAGGATGGGAAGACTGAAGTTGGTGGCACTGGAGACCAGGAGAGAGATGACCCACATTAAGACAAATCTAAAACAGTAAAGTTTATTCATTTTGTCAAAAGCTTAAAGACAAGTGGATCTTCCTGCCTGACATTTGAGTTTGATCAGCACAGCACAGTGGAAGGAATACCCCTTTTTTTATATTATTCTAGTATTTGTGTGCTCATGTGTTGAGCCATCTCCTCACACGGGCTTGAATCAACAGGATCGGGGTGTCTCTGTCAATATTTCTGTAGCGGCCATCAAGGAATGCCTCTCTTGTCAGTTCCTTTCAGAAAAATGGGCCACGAGAAAAAAGTGGGTCAGGAGCTAATGTGAGCGTAACAACAACAACAACAACCTTCCTTGTCCAGCCGACACAGATAAGTCTGTTGACATCGTCCACCTCCTGGTCTGGAGACTGGATCACCTGCGCAAGGAGATGGCTATCAGTGCAGCCGGGAGGGACACAAAGCAAGGGTCTCGGAGGAGAGATGATACAGATGGGAAATGGGGGGGAAACCAGGGTGGGGGTATTTGAAGCAGACTCACTTAATTAGGAGGGGGAGATGTTGAATTTTGAGACGGACGTGGGTTTTTGAAAGCCGAGCACCGAGGGCTACGGGGTGCAGGCTGTGGTATGGAAGCGGCAAGACCTGTGGCAGGGCCGGGAGGGGAAACAACAGCTAATGGACACGGAGGAAACTCCACGGGTCACAGGAGTGCAGATCACACGCTGATAGGAGCCCTCGTTGCGGAGTGTCTCATTTAAAAGGCACTTAGGAGCGACACACGTATTGTGAGGTTTTGAGCTGTTCAAATAAGCATTTTAGCAGGAACATCCTCAAGGACCGACTTCCTTCCTCAAGCTTTTTTCTTCATGCTGGTGTAGGGTTGCGGGACCACACACAAACACACAAGTGTATACAGGCGATACACAAATATGCGCTCATATGTGTGCCGCCGAACATACGATCCGACACATACACAAGGGGTCGGGTTTCTTGCGCACAGAAGTGGCGCTTAAAAGCTGTCAGACACAGTGGCATTTTTGTTTGCGATCAAACTATCACCGCGATATTCATATAAACTGATGTACTGAACTTATCGTAAAATTATAGTCTATGATCTTACGACTGAAGAGTAATATCCATGGTTATTTGCTGTACAGTCACAAATCAGCAGGACCAAACAGCAGTTTAAAAACTAGCTGGTGAACATAGAGGAGCCTTTAGCAGCAACAGAGACAGATATTTCACTAAAAGGTCGGAGGAGACCAAAAACAGAGCTAACAATAGAGTGAAATTGAACACTGAATGCGAACATTGTTTTGTATCTGCTGGAAGTCTACATCTCCTTTAACTCCTTTAAGGTGTTGCGTTTATAGCTGCACTTCCTCGAAATAGTCAGGGACATCCGTTACTGTAATGCAGGTTTATATATATAGCATTGACCATAATTTTCCATTAGTTATGTCCTCACCTAGTTAAAGAGGCACTATGTAGTTTTGGGTCAGAAATTCAAAATCAGATTTTTAATATTTACAATATTAATGAGGTAATACAAACTCAAAAATATTTGTTTTTTTCATAACTGAATAAACAAGCTAAGGTCCCGAGAACACTGTTTGAAGCTAGAAAGGTGGCAGGGTCCATCAAATGTAAACAATGTGAAACAGTACAAAATCGTGTTGTTCTTTAAGGTCAATTTCTTATTCAGTTTCTTAAGACGTGAAAACAATGAGAGTGTGTTCATTTAGTTTCTTTAGCCACAAAAAAAAAAATCACTCCTATCACCATGTTGCTCAGCCGCAAAAAGATGGCAAGTGGGACCCGGTTGCTGAGTGATGCCTCACAGAGTACACGGCTGGACCTCAGATGTCTGTTTGTGTTCTTAGTTGTGATAACTAAATTGATAATAGATCAGTGTCCTTGGGGGCCCCCCCGCCACACCTGATTTAAATGAATGGGTCGTTATCAGAGCTCGATGACACGGCGATCATTTAACTCAGGTGTGCGTCAGTCAGGCTTCTTTCATGTGAAAAATTCAACATGAGAAAAGACACAGACAGATATGAAAACCTATAGATACTATCACTTTTGATCGTGCTGAGCGTGCATCCTTTTCACGTTGACAAAAATTTGGCGGCGGAAGCAATGGGGCTGATTCAAATGCAAATGGAAAAAACACAGCTAACAATTACAGTAAAACGAGCCGGGGTGGAAAACAGACTTGGAAACAAACAATAATAATTGAAAAGAAATCTCTGCGCGGGGTCGGGTTACGATTTGAAGGGTCAGAAAAAAGACAGCAGAGGGCGGAACGACGGAGGGAAAATGAAAAGGGAGAGGTGAGGGAAGAAACATGGGGAGAGAGCGGGACTACAGCCAAATCCACTTCCAGACTTGTTAAAGCGCTGCAGCACACACGCAGACACACAGAGGCTCACTGACTAAGCACCGAGTTAATAAGGGACCTCCTAGCATCACAAACCTTTAATGTATGCACTCTGGTGGGTCTATGCATCACACACACACACGCACACACACACACATTAACACCACAACAAGCCACCATCATTAAGTTATAAAGCTTTATTGGAAGTTAATTGCTGAGCCAACTGCGTTTTCTGTGTGAGGTATCTGATGCATAACACACTGTGGCAGTAGTAGAGGTTTTCACACACACATACACACACACACACACACATACACACTCACACACACTGTCCACTGAACCCTCCGACACTGTCAGCAAGTCAAAAAGACAAAGTCAAGGAAGCGTGTGACTTATTAACAACTACAACAAGAGGAAAAACATTTGGGTTAAATATCAACGTGACATCGCCTCCGGGAAAATGTGTGTCTGCCGGCGCCATAAATCAGCCGAATCCCTCCAGTCAGACATATTAAAAACATATTACAGACATGCGAGGGACACACTAAAAGGATTCAGAGGCCAAGGGTCGAGATTACCCACAGCCTCCCCCGAGCTCTTTCCAATAACGTGATGGATTATGTGTTTTTCTTATAATCCTGGACTGCAGTGAAAGTGGAGAGAATGTGTGTCAGTGTGAGTTTGGTTCAAGACGAGGTCATTTGTGTCAGCTGCTTTAAAACAGCAACACTCTTTGAAAATATCTTGAGAGGTCCTTTTTAGTTTTTATTTTAACCAAAGCAATGTAGAACTCAACCAGCGTGTCTGAAAACAGCTGTAAAAACTACATCAACATGCTGCACTAAAGTTTTATTTTGAAAAGAAAATGTATTGATCACAGGCTGAAGTTAAAGGTACAGTATGAAAAATTTCAGGATAACCGTCAGATGATGTGTCAGAGAGAGGGGAAGGAAGTCTGTGAACGTGACAAAACATTGGCGAATAAAAACTTTAACATATCGCCTCATCTGTTACAGTTTCGGCCTGAGTCTCGTCAGCTGCTTTTCAATCAGCAATGGTGGCTGTTTAACAGTGAAGACAGCAACTCCCATCATCAGAAAGTACATACTGTCATTTCTATTGTGTGTGAAGGCTTTAAAATGAAATCAGCATCGGCCCAAACTGTAGTTTTCTTTATTTGCCTACTTGAATGTGTTGCATGTCTGCATCTACCAGCGGGTCATCATCATAAAAAATAAAAAAATGAATTAAAACTATCTTCAAATATCTTTCTTCTTTATCACTGTTAGACTGTAACCTGGAGTTTAAAGGCTGAATGTAAACTGCAGGATGCACGTTCTGTTTCGGGCATCGCTGACCTTTGAAACAATCGCATCAAACAAGCAAACATAATTTTAATAATCCATAATCCAAGTGTGGAAGTGGGTTGAGATGCTAAATGTGTAATGTGCGCATGCGTATTAGAACAGACGTGCAATGGAGGTGACCCCGTAGATTAAGAGACGCTTATACAAAAATACTTACTCTGTTATTGCGTATTAATTCTTCAGAATAAAATGTATTGACAATAAATCCTTTCATCTTTGCGGGGATTAAAATATTTTCCTTACTGGCTCAGGCTCAGATTCAGTTTAAAACATCATGGCGGGCTTTCCCTCTCATACTCACACCAACTGGCATTCAAGAAGAAAGTCAGACTCAAACCTGCTGAGGATGATAGCAAAAACCTACAGCCCGAGACCACAGGTAATGTAGTTATTGTTAAATAAGGAATGTCCCGTTTATCTGTCCCAGCTCAGAGTGAATGTCAGCTATGTGAGCAGAGATATGTGCGTATCATATCCTGTCGCCTCACAGCTGATACCCAGCCCACACAGGCCGCCCAACACTGATTGATTGGACAGAATTTTCTGTCGAGGAGCCAAAGTGTTTCCTCGTATCAGAGGATAAAATAAACACTCTCGAGTGAGAAAACAAATCTGAAGCAACAAACCCCAAACAACGAAGCTAATCTACACTCGGCCATGTTTGTATGAAATGTTGCTGTCTCAAACACACACATTGTCATATGCCACTGGTGCCGTCACCTCCAACCTCCTGGGGGCCCTCTGGGGCCTCATTACCCACACTGCACCTCTCCTGCGTTGGACTATCGCTGACAGTAATGTGACCCTTTCTGACAAGTGGTGCCACGTCGGAGACACCGTCACAACACATATGCAGACAAAAACACACAAAAATAAACAATCCCAACAGTCGCCATGACGCCTGTGCATGTCAATCAAAGGGGACACACTCTGAGGATAAGAGATACGGACAGGGGTCAGAGTTGGACTCATTAATCATCTCCTCAGACTCTCGTATCACCCTCTCCGGGAACTTGAGTCCAAGAGGGAAAAAGTAGTGCTTTAAAAAGTAACCGGAGTAAAAGTAACAATATTGTGCTAAAATATTACTTTGGTAAAAGTGTAAGTTAACTGTATGAACAGTACTTGAGTAAAAGCCTTGACGTTTCTCATATCAGATGTACTTAAATGCTGGATATCGGATCTGATAATCAGTCGACCCATGGTGTACACATACATGTAAATATATGTATCATTTACTTATGCTTTTTACACTTAAGTACATTTAATAAGGGTCACTGTCAATTTTGCAGAAGCAATTTCTTAACATGATATCTTTATTTCTAGTCAAGTATGACTTTTGTTTTCTTCGGACAGCGGTCAAGTATGACTTTTGTTTACTTCGGGCACCTAAAAAAAAGAAGAGAAGTAGAAGAGATGATTCTGCTTAGGAGTGTTTTCACACATCAAATTCCAGCAAACCAAAACTTCAAAGCACAAAATGATTGTATTGTTTTTTTGGTTGAGTTCGCCGGCATATCTGTGTTTATGCACCTGAATATGCATGTGTTGTGTACATGTACTCCATGCATGTATGCGTGTGTGTGTGTGTGTGTGTGTGTGTGTGTGCGCGCGTGTGTGTGTGTGTGTGTAATAGTAGAAACAGTATATCATTACTTCTGGGTGGTTGAGGTTTGACATTCTGGCTGGGAATCCTGTGGGACACATTCCCAGAAGTCCGGTTTTATCCCAAAGCGGGAATGCAAACAATCCATCTGAATGGACACTGAACACACACACAAACACACACACTCACTCACTCTTATCTTACCTGCTGATCCACTCGTCATCCTCGGAACAGCCTGGCATGAAAAAAGAGAAGAAATATACGATGAGTACTAAAACAAAAGCAATAACATATACAAACACTAAGGTGGATTGACATGAACACTCTAAAGCTTCGGAGAATGTAAACTCAATATCAGCCAGAGGCAGTGACTCAGCTTCCCCAAACAGCAGCAGAAGCCACACTGGGAAAATGACCCAAATTCTAAATCTGGTTCAAGCAAAAGAAACACATTTCCTGAGTGTTTACGCTACATGATCATATGAGAACCTAACAAGCACTCACAGCTTATTTGTTTAACTATTAACTAGAGTTTTATTGAAATTAAAAAGTGAAAAGAATGAAAATGATTTGATGACATCCACTTGATGAATGAGACTGGAGTCCCTTTACAGGAAAAGAGACTTAAATCATAACAAATGATGCAATTACATTTGAGGAAATTGTAGTGTCAGTGTGTGTGTGTATGTGTGTGTGTGTGTGAGAGAGAGCTGATTTGGAAAGATCCCAAGTAGAAAAACAGGGCATGCCAGGAAAGGTCATCAAAATAGATGATGGGACTTAATAACAAGGGAAGAGGGAAGAAAATAAGATCAAGACCAGTAACAGTAAAATCCAGCAGCAACAACCCATGACTCAAATGTTCAATAGCTTGAATATTGACACAGGAAATTAAAGATTCCGGTTATGAGGAGTACATCAAACTCCTTAAAATTTCCCAGAACATAAGATCAGGGAACTAAATGGCTTGATTTCCTAATCAGTGTGTGAAACATCATACCAACACAGATATTGTATCATAAATGCTGAGTATGGAATAGGAAAACCAACCCCACATCCCTCCAAAGGTCAACAGACGCTGAGATTTACCAAATGATGCACCTGCAGTTTTGCAATTATTCAGGAAATTCTGCAGGATTCTCTTGGGTTTTCCTTTGGCCTGAGATCATATACTGTAAGTTACTAAACAAACAAGGTATCATCTCACTGTCAAGTAGGAACTCATATCTTAAAGAGGCTATATTATGCTTTTGGGGTTATTGCCTTTCCTTTGTTGTTTCATTTAGCATGTTTGCTCATGTAAAAGGTGTGCAAAGTGAAAAAGCCCAAAGTCCAAGCCAAAGGGAGTTGCTCTCTCCCACAAAACACTTCTCCTGCACTGCCTGAAACACCTGGTTTGGAGTCAAACCTTTACTTCTGTATAAATGTATGTGCATCACTCTGTAACAGGCATTATATGAATATATACTTAAATATATTCTCAATGAAATATATACACTCTAATCAGTCAGCAGACATACAGTTGCTACTGCTGTAGCAGCATTTTTAGATCACACTACCTTGCTTGGCATGACCCGCCCTACTCTGCTTCTGATTGGCTACACCCTACCTTTTAAGTAATGTGCAGGTGCAACTGTGCAATGTGTAATGTATGCACCAGGTTTTGAAAGGGAAGAGGAATGTGCAGAATAAAACAGGTGATGGTTCCGCTGTTTAACTGTCCATAATAAGTCCAACAGTGTTAAGGGAGTGAGTGCAATGCTCGACCAGTGGACTGCTTTTCAAAACCTGGTGCCTGCATTACCCATAATGCAGATTACCGACTGAGTAACATCACTGGAGGCAATTTATCAGATTACATGCAGCTTCCTCGGGAGCCACAAAAGGCTTTATTCTACTTCACATATGCAGCAGTACTCCCAAAGGGAAATTGGTGGAATTACCCTTTAAGTACCAACACAACAATGTAGGAATGCATTACAAGTAAAAGTTATGGATTAAAATTTTACCTTTAGTGGACACACTGTACAAAAGTATGAGCAGGAAAAAATGCTTGAAGTACCAAAAGTAGAAGTACAATTTATGCAGAGGGGATAATGTAGAATAATGTATATTATATTATTAGATTATAATTATTAATGCATTAGTGTGTAATTTCACAATCTTTTTACAATCTGATTTGTATAAACAGAGGCTCAACAAACAGCAGGTATGAAATAGCAAACAACACAACAACAAAAAATAAAGGTGGAAGAAAGTGAAGGCGGCATGCTTCAAAACAAATATTGCACTGCTGAAACACGTCACTAGCTTAAATACAAATCACTTTCTTCTGCAAATATTTAAAAAATATAACTGTGAAGATATGTATGTATGTGCATATTTGTGTGTGTGTGTGTGTGTGTGTGTGTGTGTGTGTGTGTGTGTGTGTGTGTGTGTGTGTGTGTGTGTGTGTGCGCGCGTGTGTGTCCACGTCAGTTTGGACAGCTGTACTTTATCAGTCACGGTTGGGGGAAAAATAAACCCACTTCTTAGCATCAGTCTGATCCCACGGCCCCTGCTGCTCTCTGTGCCTACCTACACATCCACACATAACACACTCACACATCCAGTAATAGTCCTGACACTTCGGGATCAACAAACTACCGGCAGCACTTACAAAGGCATGTTCCGCTGTATCCTGCAGAGGCATGAGGACTGTTGTGGAAGCAGGACAGGGAGCCTAAATCTGACTTGCATCGGACCTATATATATACAAAGCTGATATATAAAGTTAAAGTCTTTTTAGTTCTTGGTTACATATAACTGATGTTTTAACAGCATTAAATGACGATATTTCAAAGTGCGCAAATTTGTACTTTTCAACTAAATATTCCAAATACACCAAATGTTCTGACAAAACACTTCCAACTCAAGGTCTGCTTGCCAACTTATTCCCGAGCATTCAATCACATGGTTTGTTCAACTACTACGACCAAGAACAAACTTTCATGCTTGAAGTAGCAATCTGGAAGATTTTAATTTCAGCAACATCTATCTATCACCAGAATAAGGTAACAAAATTGTGATTCAGTCTAATGTATATTGCAATATTTATATATTTGCAGAATTATGAGCTGGTTGTCATTGGAATAAAAAAAAAAAATTTTTTATAAAGTTTCTGCTTATGCAAACAAAACATTCCCGACTTCTGCAGCTTGGAAACATTTAACTAGCAAAACACGAGCTGACTTTTACTATGAAGTAGTCGATGTGTTTGTCAGTGAGCTTAGTGTTTACCGCTATTGTCATCAAAAATGTGTCTAAGAACAAAACAAGACAATGATCATTTTTGGCATTTGTTGATGGCAGATGAGTTTGAAATATGGACTGATTGAGCAGGAGGGAGCGGCCGCAGTGATCTGTTGGATGAAGAGTAGCAGAGGACAAGTTTAACAACTTCTCAGTAAAGTAACCAACTCCTTTCAATCTAGACTCCAGTTCAGACTCATGCCGCTTGAAATCAGAAGACGGTTGCCTACAGAGTGATTCAGAATGGGCAATTATTTGCTGCTCCCATATTTCTGTGACCCGGGGTATTAAACCACATTTGCTGTAACCACAAGTAAACCAACCAGGACTTAACTCTTCGAGATTACGCTTTTACCATTGAGACGACGTGAACAGCTAACAGCTACTCAGTTCGCATGCCAACCAATCTACATGGATGACAACTAACCAAACTCCATCCACTGATGAAGATACGGTTGAAATGGTATGAAAAGATTGGCCTGTTACTGTTGTAGAGATCTACTTTTTTTAAAGAAAGGTTGGTTTTGCCTTTCCCTCACTCTTCATCCGTCTCACAGCTGTGCATGTTGAGCAGTGATATTTACAGCATGTGTGGTGGTTTTTTGTTGTTGCCGCAGTGCTGACACAGAAAAACGATGACCTTGCATGTTGCTGGATGGAGCAGAGCTGTCTCATCCTTTTACTTTCACCTTATTTACACAACAGCAGGGGACACGCAGACTGGACAGAAGCCCTAATAGAGAAAGAGGGAGGGAGGTAGCAGACATGATACAATAGCCAGAAGAGAAAGTGAGGGAAACATTTACTCTTCTGTGAAGAGCTTAGGGTGGAACTTCTCATTGTAAGATATGAAATACAACAGAAGGGCATTAGAGGTCAGTGTGTTTTTAAAGAGAGGACAGCTACTGTATGACAATACAGTTCACAATGTGAAAAATAAAATATGTAATGTCTCCACTCCCAGACACACCCACAGAGGGAGAGTCTCGCTCACCCTGACCCGTCGAATGTGGAGATGTGTAGGGGATGAGAGGGACGAGCGGGTCAGCGGTCTGCTGCGGGTCAAAGGTCGTGAGGGGCGCCTTGTCAGTGGCTCATGTTTGTCTGGAGCTCTGGAGGTTCCCTGATCCTTACTCAGCGTTCGGCTCGCCGTCTTGCCCACAGAC
>OMLP01011701.1:3085-28791 GCA_900302685.1 Spondyliosoma cantharus | reverse complement strand
TATATACGGCTAAAAATAAAGACAATAACAAAAAAATCTAAAATGGAAGAACTGAGAGGCTTTCTAAAGTATGACTGGCAGAATGTTGAGGAGCTGGTGGTTAAAGGATATTGTCTGAAGCGAAGAATCAATTAAAAGGCCATCAGAAAATTCTGTTTGGAGAGAATAGTTATATCATCAGTCTTTCTATATAAAGCCCATGACTTGCATAGACAAAAACTTAATTCTTGATATGAATAAAGACACTGTGTTGATTCTAAGAGGAGGTTCTAAATTCGGTTGAATTCAGTTTCTTTTCATTCAAACAATAAATCATTTTGCCTCACACCCAACCCTGAATGCCTTTTTACTACCATAAAAAGAAAAAAGTCATGCATTACCCCTCTGGGCTGGCTTCATTTAATCTTTATGACCCTATAAATATTTGACATTTTTGGGATAAACGGTCTCTCTCCTCCTCTCCCACTGTAGGGCAGGCAGCTGAACCGAGCATGTCTATTAATTTAGCTTTTTTATTAATCATCATCGTGTTGTATTGTGTGTTTTATCTTGTTGCATAAAAATACATGAAAGAGAGTGTGATAGACGAACCGAATAAATGTCTGCTTTACTGCTGTTTTCTTGGCTTGACAGGCAGTTTGATTAAGATTAGCCTGATTAAATACAGCCTTTTTATATGAATTCCTCAAGTTCTGTGCTGTTGGTTTAAGAGCTATTTGAGGTTACCAGATTTACACTTGGTGAGCATAATGAGGCAGCTGGAATGCCCTGCGAGTAGAGGAGCGCAGCACAGGAGCCGTTTACAAACTGCGTTCCTCCTCCAGAAATTGTGTTAAATAAACCTTTAAAATAACAGCCGGCTGGTCTGAGCTCAGCTCTTAGTATCTGTGGTTTAATGCTGTTTCCAGATGGATACCAGGCGAGTCAGAAACCGCCTGATTTATGAAAGGCTTTAACGGCGGAAAAACAACAGGCTTGGAGACCATCCAAACTATTATTCTTAATTAATCTACCTCATATTAAATCAGAGGGAGAGACGACAATCCTGGCAAACCCATTCCACTGAGTAGGCTCCCTGTCCAAACATGTGTGTGGTACACTTATGGTAAATTCTGCCTGAGTGTGTGTGGCCACGAATTGTAAAGTCATGAGCTTTGTCTAAAAATGGAACAATGCATAAGTACATTTGTGGCAACAATTCAGAAAACCGTTGTCCATCATGTCGTAGGATTTATGAATGCTCTTTGCAGATAAGGCGATTGACCATGGTGGCTTCTCCATTTCACCTACACATTAAACTGCCAGGTTGTCCACCAAAATTCCTACTTTTAGCTAAATAAAGTGGAGTTGATGACACGACATAGTTCTCATGACACTTGCGAGGTACAGCTAGTTTGTTTGTGTTTTCTTTTGCGGCTTTATTAGACAGGACAGTGTAAGGAGCGACAGCAAATGGGATATTTGTCATGCTAACCAGCTAGCCACTTGCCACATTCTAACTGAAGAGGCGATAATCCGACAGTAAACAACACCAACAATCTCTCTGTGCTCGGAGCTCCCAGTCCGGGCAGAGTCAGCTAATACGACTGCTAGCTGCACAGTTACCTGAGCTTGCTAGCTTACAGTTAGCAGTGTTTAGCGTTAGCGTTCCCTCTGGTGATATGCTGCCCATAATTCAAGAGGAGGTCAATTCTTACATACTGCACCTTTAAAGGTCCACTGTGTAGAAGTTAGTAGCACCTAGTGGTTAAGGTTGCAGATATCAACCAACTAGATACCCCTCACCTAACCCTCCCCTTTCAAATGTGCAGTAGAACCTGCGGGAGATTCGGAAGGCCAGTCTGTTCTCGGCTACTAGAGAAAAATGGCAGTGCAACATTTCTGCCAATAGATCCCCCAATCACCGGACGTTACATGTCAGCATGTTATGCAGATCCATTGATGGTAAATCATATTTGAGTAATTATCATAAGGTATCTGTATTGGTTAGTTAGGAACAGTAGATTATTTGATGCATTCCCCTATCATGAAGAGAAAAGTCCCTACAGTCTCCATTCAGAAACCATTAAAGTTCATTTGTTGTTGTTAGATGTTGTTTCTTTATGTTTGCAACTTACCGCAGTGCTCTGCCGCTCCACGTCAGCATCCGCCTCATCTCCGTAAGAGGAATTAGCGCTTTGGGCTTCCTGGATCTCCTCATTTAGGTGATCCAACTTTTTCATCAGCATGTTCATGGAGTCATACGCTGCAGCCTGAGCACACACACACAAACACAGGTAAATATGGCTGTAGGGCAAACTCTGGGGGTTAACCCGCACTGAGGCCTTTCAGGAGAAATCTGCTGAACCTAACACACACTCCTCTTCCTCACCCACCCACTCCACCCTCCAGCTGCTTGCGGATGAACATTGCGCTTTCAGCCTAAAAAGGGGTACACAGTGTACCCTGCACTGTGGAGGAGTGACACCTTCTAAGTGGGATTATTGGACGAGAAGAGAAAAACAAGAGCCAAAGATAGAAGAATCAACTGGCCTTTAACGCTAGACAAACAGCAGTGTGGCCACATGTTATGTAAATGTGTTGTAATATCTCACCATTCAACACAGCTCAGTAATGCACATACCTACACCCTCGCTTTCCCTCTCTTTCCCTCTCCACCCATTGGTCACGGACTCTGACTGAGACACTTGTTCATTGGCCTTCCAGGAAATGAACAAACTGCTTTGTTTCTGGGCTCCGCTGCCAATCCCAGAAGTCCCAAAGGCTGATAGCAGCACATAGGGCCCCTTTGAGGAGCTCCAAGGCCAAAAACAGCCCCCTCACACACGCACACACTCACACACACACATGCGTGCATAGACACATGCATACCCACACCCACCCACTCAGGCGCACAAACACACCCTTCTGTCCACTCCCATTCCCAAACCCATCATGTTGACCAGTTTAAAAAATATCTGTAGCAACGGGCTTGGCAGTAAAGCCATTTCCTGTGTGTTACAGCCCCCACATCTCCAGATTCCTACACACAGGAACACAGAGGGCTGTCTATGTGCAGCAGGGTGCTATTTTTACCCTCACTATGGGGGACAGAGCCAGGGAGAGGGGAGAATACGAGGCAGAGGAGGCCTCTCAGTGGCATGAGCGACTGCAAACATGAGCATAAGCAGAGTGGCACGTGAGTGTGGACACTTAGTCTTCACAGCAGAGTGCTCTCAAAGTTCATGAAATGTTAATAGGCTTCTGTCCAAAGTCTTTACAGAGGATAAAGCTCTTAAGACAAATAATGAAATGGTCCCACAGGAGCGATATAGTGATGCATTAACTGTCTTGAAAGGCTAATACACCTCTTGTGAAGATACATACTGTATGTCTAAGTATGAATAACCAAAGACTTGTAGGCTATCCTTGGTCTTTAAGTGTTTTCTCCTTCTTCCTGGAATAACCTACAGAAGTACACTTGAAATTGTCAGACTTGGGTGGGTTAAGTCAATTTTAAAAGATTGGGAAAACAGATTGCTCCTCAAGTTTCACAGATATCATTTCAGAAAATTGTACCCGGTTGTTTATTTGTTGCCACTCTAAAGCCCAAATAAACACACCCACACCCCGCCGCACTACCCTCCAGATTTTGTGTGAATGCAGGTGGAGTGCGTGTGTCATCCTATTCGGGGGTTTGGCTCTCTGCTCTGCCTTTGTGTACGTGTAGTCCTGCGCTGCCCTCAGTCAAACCGACCTGCATCTCTTTCTGGTAACACTTCACAATAAGTACAGTACTGGCATATCATCACCCCTTAAGCTGAAAAGATGATGTTAGCCAACAGTTGTTCAATTACACATCCAGCAGGTTACAGAACAACATTGTCATCACATGTATGGGCACCAGATGAATGGGAAAGTCCAATATATACGCTCAGTTAGCTCTTTTTTGGTCTCCACCAACTCCTGAGAAACAAGATGGCTCTTTCTCCTCCAGCTAGTTTCTAACTGTGTCTGTCTGCCCTTGGGTGCCAAGCAGGTAGTTGACAGAGGCTTTTTTGATGCCTTGTGGAGCTAAAAAGATTGTTATGAAAGCAGAGAGAGAAAACCAGAACGGACCAGAAATCTGAACAATGAACTGAAAGCCAGAGGTAGAACTGAACCAGCTCCCTTTTGAATGTTTTATTCTGTTATCAAAGAGTGAGGTGTGTTGGTGTGAAAAGCCTAATTGGTTGAGACAATAATGTGGCCGATGATCAAGGCTGCAATAAAAGTGTGAAACACCTACAGAACTGGGACCTGATAGAAAAAACTGTGTTTGATACTGGACTCAGAGCCATATATCAAGTTTACAGTTTGATAACTTGTCTTTGCTCTAAACTTCTTAAATTATTTCATTTGGCAAAGTCGTTCCCCACATTGTGGGGTATGACAAAACTGCCTGGACCAAGACATTCCAAAAATGTGGAACCACAATGGGGCCTCTTTGACTTAACAGGTATTCAAATGAGCACTGGTCCGATGCCTGTCAATAAGTGACTCTAAAAGCTACTTGGTCAAACTCTGAGAAGGACATCACAAAAGAGCAAGTCCTTTCATTTCAGTCCAAGAGGAGGGAACAGTGTGCAGCATGCCAGAGGACTGCGATGGGAACGTGCCAGCGGCTGAAGGGCCGCTCTGACAGGTGTGAGAATACGGTCCGGGGCACGATCACACTAATGGATGCCCGCTGGTGCAGTGCATGCTGGGAGGCGGAGATGCCAGGCGGGGCCGGGGGAAAAATGAAAGGAATTCACGATTGAAGGTGCCAAAATTATTTTTTTTACGCAGATATCCTTTTTGGTTAACCAAAGACTCCAAATGACTGTGAACTCTTTATCTCTAAATGTTTGGCAGGCTAATATTCATAGAAACATTACAAGCATTGCAACTTAGACTAAAAGGAAATTTTCTACAGCATATTTCGTCTAAATGAATGCATCTCTGACCACTTATCCATGAGGATGCTCCAACCAGCTTATTGCAACCTACTGTGTAGGAAAAAGTAGTCTACATAGAATATGAATAATGTAATCAATTATCTTGTCCCTTGTCGGCATTGAAGCATTTGTAAATTCACCATCTTAAAAATGTGCCTTAAAAATCTGTGGAAGACACACTGGACCTTCAAATTGAAAAAAAAAATACTACAAGCAACAAATAGAAAGTCAAGCGGAAACGAGAGCACAGTTCGAAACAGCTTGACAGTGCTGCCCTCTAGTGGTGGACATAGGGTTCAACATTACATACAGACCTGTTTGACTGAAGACTACTGTGCACTAATGAATCATTGAACCATTAAAAGTGAAATTCTGCATTTAATATCCGATTTGAGTCGGAATAGTGTATCATCAGTCAAACGTGTTTAAAGTATCAAAGCAAAGGTGCTAATGATATATCTTTTTATATCTGACATTATTTAGTGCTGTCAGAAGTATTGTCCTGCAGTATCGATGCATCAGTACCTCTCACTCTCTCTTCTCTCTGAGGACTCATAAAGAGAAAAAACAAACGTTTCTAATTAGTGTGATATAAATATATATAAATGTTACCTACAGTCTGCTGTCACTGCTACTAGCCAGGAACAGGAAAGTCATACCTCATCGTCATGTTTTGTAGCCTTGTCATTTGTATATTTTTTTAGAAAAGATATGATAAGATGTACCTTTATTGATCCCCTGTAGGAGATTTGACACAGCAGCACAAGGGAATAAACAGGATGCAAACAATAACAAAGTAGCAGCGCGGGGTAGGAAGAGAGGAAGAGAAAAATTAAATAGAATAAAGTAAAAAATATACTCAAGTAAATGAGATGAGATAGGATCAAAATGACTGTTCTGTCAATTTCTCCCAATGGCATCAAACATGCCATCAAATATCATGAGTGCTCATGGGAAAATGAATGGGAAAGTTGTGAAGAACAAAATGGTTCTCCTCTACAAATCTTCATTAATTTTTCTCACGTATTTTCCAGTCTTTGTTTTTTAAATGAAACCTTCTGAAAAGTTTAGAGGGGACATGTGTCTTTGGTGGAACTATAACTCATCTGACAAAACTACAGCTAGAACCACTTAATCTTGAACTCTGTATGCTAAAAAGCTTATTTCATGTCAGACAAATGAGGTGTTTTTAAAAAGTACAATATTTCCCTCTAATATGTAGTGCAGTACCTCTAAATCAAACTTACATGCAGCGCTTAAGTAAATGTAAGCAGTTATTCTCCATCACTGACAGTTTTTCACAGGTCTGAACAATATGATGGCTGAATACCATTTAGCTACCCAGTTTCAGGGCCCTGGTGTTGTGCATACTGGCTCTCTCACTCTCTTGCTCAGACATTTCAGTAGGACAGAGCTATTGTCAATGTTATCATTAACGCCCGTGCTTTTCCTGCAAAGACAAGAAAAATGTCTGCTGTGAAATGGGCCTGTCTGCAGCACGATGCAACGCAAGCGTGCGGCTGCTGAGCTGCTTTCTCTGGCACAGCGAGTAAGACTTCATTCTGATTGTTATCGCTCTCCTCCCGCCTTGTTATTCTTACCTGTGCTCCATTGTTCTGCGGCGTTTCCTGTCCCTCCCGGCTACCTGTGAACTCAGGTTTGCTCTCGCTGTCGGGCCTCGCCGCAGTGCCATTAGGCTGGGCATCCTGTCTCTTCCTCAAGCACTTCCTGTTCCTGCTCAAGTGTCTGCGCCGACGGCTGACCAGGAATTCCTTATACTGCAGGGCATCGGGAAAGTCGTCCTCCTCATCGCCATCATCGCCCTCTACCTCTTCAGTGTTCGATGAGGAGGAGTCCCCGCTGCCGGAGGTGTCATTGGCAACGATCACCTGGTTGTCAGAACTACATTTATGGTCACGAAACACAATAGCACTCGGTTTGTGCTTGACTATCCGAAGCAGATCAACTGAACACTCTTCTGTGTCATTTACAGATGCTTGAAGATGTCTGTGACTCCTCTTATCCAGGGCTGGTGAGGAGGCAGGATCAGATAAGGAGGTCTCTACAGGGCTCCCTTCTTGCTGCTGAGTTAATATGTCTCCACAGTTTTTCAAATTCTCTGCAGCCCTACTGTCCACATCTGACACCTCCAAGTCCAGACCTGTTCCAAGAGCCACGTCTGAGCTCTGGCTGCGCTCACAGTGTCCGCTCTGCTGTGAGTCATTACAGGGGGAGGCGATGTCCATCTTCATCTCCTTCCATCTTTGAGCATGACCGTCCACACGATCCGGAGCACAGCAAAGCACAGGGACAGGTTCAGACATGGTTCTCACTTTGCCGTCGGAGCTTTGAGACAGGAAGGGAACTTGAACTTGCAGGTCACCCACAGCCTGGGGGTAAATATGCCTGTTGGGCTGCTGCTGAACAGGCAGTGCGGCTACCGGACCTTCATGCATCACGAGGGAACCAGTTTTCAAGTCTCTAACAGTGAGTGCAACGGTGGCTCGCTAACGTGAAGCTGCTGAAATGAAGCTACGTGTGGATGAGAATTCCTTTGGCACCTGAGCTGGAGAGAAAAGAGATACAGAATGTAAATTTGGGCAAAATGATTCATGTTCTCACATGTGCATACTAAATAATAAATGTATGCACAATCCAGGGCCATTTGTATCTGTAAATGTTTGCATATGCCTGGATTCAAGTCTGGATTTGCTTAGAGAGACTTAAGTGCTCCAGAAGGAAGAAAACTATTAGTGAGACAGATTTCCAATAATGGCCGATCAGTCATTTTCCACCCTTAAAGTAACACTGTCTATGAAGGCAACATCTATAAAGCAGTATAACACATAAGACTTTTTAAATCAATAGAAGTCAGAAAACATTATAGATGTGACTTATGATAAATCAAAGTGTCTGATGTATTTGACAAGCTATAAAGAAGAGGTTTACTGATTGGGCTAAAAAAAAAAAACATTATGACTACGATCAACTGTAGAACAGGCTCATAGTAAACTGTAATAGCTCATGCAGTATCTCTTAATGATGATATACAATCGAGAAATTACATTTTTGGACAGGAAGCCAATCAGATCACATTGTTACCATGTTGTTCAGATATTAAATATGTTAAGCTTTGACCATTTTTTATCAGATTTTCTCAACTTAAACTCATCTATAAACGCATACAGAGTCAGGCAGAGTTTTATAGTATTGTATTACAGTTTGTGTTTCACATTGTATGTGTACCCATGTACGTATTAATTAAGTTGAGTTTGTGTTTGTATCATCTTTTGTGTATTTGTTTTTGAGTTTTATGTTCTTTAAAGGCCCATCTAGGGGTGGGCATTGCAAATCAGTTTAGGCTTTGAATTAATTAATTAATAAACAAACAAACAATAAATAAATAAAACATTGTATCAATAAATAATTAAATAAATGTGCAAAGTGAACTAAATATGGATGTATCTAATGCATGCATCATAAGGCATTATGAATGAAATACATAATGCACTAGAGATATGGTCTTCATCAAAAGCGATTTTTTGTTTTCTGCGCAAAAAATTATACTTTTCCACTATTTTGATACTATAAGTATTCTACTAAAAGCCTTACTTATGAGATGAATGGGATCATTTTCGAGCCAGAATGATCACAAAAAGCCAAACAGTGCCAGCAACGTTTATCTTCCCAAAAAAGCCCCACGGAGCCACAGTCTGTAGCATTTTTGTAGCAACACATTGTTTTTTCCTGATGGATATTTTTGGCCGCAGCCAACGCACACACACCCTTCCCTCGCCTGGCATGTTTTCTTTGACTCTCAAACCCATGTTGGTGGGTCTTGAGCTTAGGTTTA
This sequence comes from Spondyliosoma cantharus, assembly GCA_900302685.1. Taxonomy (NCBI): domain Eukaryota; kingdom Metazoa; phylum Chordata; class Actinopteri; order Spariformes; family Sparidae; genus Spondyliosoma; species Spondyliosoma cantharus. Next base: position 19,980 of record OMLP01011701.1, on the reverse strand, counting down.
AATCAGGCAGACGGGAAGTCAGTCACAGTTGGAGGCGCTGAGGGTTCAGTCTACATAATGACGTCACTGTCATACAGGGTAACAACACTTCCGAACTTGAACGCCAACATGCAATAAGTCAAAGCAGCCACACCAACAACAGTCAACAACAGCAAGGGGACGAGGGGGGAGAGAAACTCCCCAAATTCCAGTAAAACATCGCTCAATTTTGTGAGTTGCTGGCTTAAAAGAAGTGTTAATAACTTCATGAAATGCTGACTACAACAAATCCTGAATTATCTCGGCCTTCTTGTAAATTCAGCACATATTATACATCGACTTCTTTCTTCATGCAGAAAACATTGTGTCTGTTTGTCCCAGCAATGTTTCGTTCTGTCATACTGAGTCATTTTTTCCCATTGTGCGAAGGCCATGTGCCAAGTCTGTGGAAAATATTACCGCACAGTAACTTAATCGCGCCTTAACCTCAGAAAAATACTCAATAATAAGAGGATTTGTAACTTTGACCTGTTCCTTAATAAGAAAATTTAAGAACTAAGGCTGCTGAAGACACAGAGAATCGATATTTTCAACATACCAGATGTTTTGTGACGAAGATGTGTCATCCAAGAACTCATCCAACACGGTGGTAGTATCCAGTATCTAGCCAGGACAGCTCAGCGCTCATATGCCTCATGACACAGATGGTGCAAAAGGAGTGAGTTCACCTCTGAAAAGATATGAAACGTTGTGAGGGGAGGAGAGAAAAAGAAAAGGGGTTGAGGAATGCTTTGCCCTCCTACATTACCTCAGCAAGAGTTCCACAGGCAGGTGTTTGTGCTATTTGTGCGGGTGTGTGCGTGTGTGTGTGAGTGTGAAAAAATTTAAGATTAATCACTTAAAGCAGATTAAGTACAGAGTGCTGTTGTGTAAGTGATCAAACAGATTAAAAATTAGCTGCACGTCCATTTGACAAAAGATGACAAATGATTAAAAGGCTTGGGGTCTGCGGTGCACCCCCCCCCTTCCCCATTCCTCCTTTTCACTCAATGCTGTATGATATGATGATATGGCTAAAGGCAAAGGATTTTTCACCTTGGAAGCACATTCCTCGACAACACATGAGGTAATGCTTCAAACACGTTCTTGTGCTCTTTGAAATCTCTCTCACTGCAGCCAAGGTTTGAGCCTCGATCAACAAGAAAGACTTAAAGTGTTTTTAAAAAAGCTGTCGGTGAACCGTGGAATTCCTCAAGTTCAGCGGCAAACATTGAATTTCATGTTTCGGAGGGGGTCGGGGGTAAAAGACCTGCTATTTGTGTGTTCATCTTGAGGATGAGTCTGCCTGTTGAGGCCTGTTTGACCCTCGAGGTCTTGGGGAGAAGAGATTTGGTCAAGGTGGAGGGTTAGGAGTAGAGATACGAATCGCTTTCTGTCATGTCTCTTCACACACAATAAAACTATTTTTATACCATTCCTATCTAATAGAAAAATAAAAATGTTAAGAAACCACACAGCATCGGCACAAGTTGAACTATCAGGCGATTTACGAGTAGAATCGATATTTATGAATGAGCTTGCTTGAATGAACTTGATAAAGCTCATCCGCCCGTCCCAGATGTTACACTGTCCTACATCGCTGCAATGATGGATGCATATTAATCTAACTGGAAGACGTATTTTCAATACACGCTACGCCAACCTGCCGAAACACGCTCCTCCATATATAACATTCCTGTCACCGAGAGGTATAGTTAGCTGGGGCAGGCTGGAGAAAAGCAGGGCAGAGGAAAAGAAGGTGAGATTTTTGACAGGTGGACGCACACAATGAAACAATTACAGAAAAAAAGCAAGATAAGGTGCATCTGTAACAGCTTAGGTTGGTCATGATGGTCTCGTTTAAGTTTACAAGAGACGGTAACACTGTACGTCCACGCCGAATTATGTAAGCTGTGGTATCTTGTGTACTGTAGACACTGTGTGATGTGCGAAAGACCACAAAGCCACGTTTTGACACCAAACATTCACATGCGTGTGGTCGGTTAAGCAAAGAAAAAGTTGCTTTTTTTAGTGACTGTTTCAGTGCTTCACTATCAAATCCATTTTTGCTTTCTAATTGAGGGAATGCCAAAGTTAGAGTGTACAAGGTAGGAAGAAGGGAAACAGGTTTTGAGGCAGGGAGGAGCATGAAGCATTAATTTCTTATTTTTAGCTTCACATCTTTAAACTGCAGTACCTCCATTATATTAGATGATACAATTACTGATAACAGTGTGAGGTGATGAAAGGTATCACATTTAAAACAGCACAAACCATCAACCCCCCTTAAGTCACTGAGCCAGATTAATTTAGCTATTTCATTACTCCTTTTTTTTTGGTTTGTGTTTGTTATTTAATGTTTGAAATGTTAGCAAATGTGTATTTTTAGACAAAGAAGTATACATACCAGGAGCCTGTGCCACATAGCTATTAATGAATAAGTCACCAAATCAACTTCTGGACTTTTAGTTTTTTAATATCTTCAAGAAAATGTCATGCCATATCCAGATAACCACCTGAATACAGGACATGGCATCTACTTTGTAAAAAATATTTCCCAGCCACATTGTCAATGCTTCCTACACCCATGATATAATCGTCGTTCAACTCGATTCCCTTTACAAAAGGTAACATAGGCAGCACATAGTGTGTCCTCACACCTTCTTATTATGTGGTGACACTGTGAGCTTTTGTTTTTGCGGCATGGGATTACATGTCTCACATTCCTTGATGGCATCATTGCAGCCTCGCCGTGTTGAGGGTAAACGTATGCAAACCTGCTTTAAATTCCATTGAGGATATATTCAGATTAACCCTAAATCCCTTGTAACCCCCAGTCCTCCCCTGGGTTTCTCCCAACGCGACGAATGTCTCTTCCAGGCGGGCCCTGGGTTGTGTATACTTACACACAAATCTCTACTTATACCTGGACATAACAACAGATGTTAAGCACGAGTGACTCTAAGTAGAGGTAATCTCTGGCGTGTTGCTGGAGATGCTGTATCATCACAAAAGACAGTGACTGTGAGGACATCATACACATCTATGAAGCTGAGGCTATAGGGGATCGAGCTGTTATCCTTCAGCATAGTACACTAATGTTGCTTTATGAAACTAATACATAATAAATCTTTATGAATCGTTATCAGTTAAAGCCCACTATGTCTGCCACTTGAAATTTTAAAGATCCTCATTGACGGGTTTTTTATGTCTACAAACTAAATAAACACATTTTCTTTGTTTTCAGAACTGACCTTAAAGGATAACACGATTCTGTACTGTTTTTCTTTGTATATATTTGTCACTGTCACCTTTCTACTTTCTTCAAACGGCTGTCTGGGGACCTTATTTTCCAGGGTTAATAGTATTAAATAATTCATATTGTAAATATTAAAATTCTAACTTTTAATGTCTTATTTAAAAATACACAATGCCTTAAAAGTACACTTTCCCAGTTAAATACTTACAGTTTTGAGGTAATCACATTGGAAAAGGAGGATTTCGCACTCGCGTTTAACACTTTTGAACCGTTCGACTATCCGTACAGGAAGAGGAAACAGCCGCGCGGATTGCTTGAGAATATTTCGCGGGAGAGTGAGGAGCTAGCGACGGGCTGTCTGCTGTCAACAACAACAACACGTACTGTAACAGCTACTGAATCCATAACACGATGAGTTTGTGGCTGGACAAATACCGACCGACCTCCCTCGGGAAACTCGACTATCATAAAGAGCAAGCAGCTCAGCTCAAAAACCTGGTGAGTTAAGATAAACAACCGCGTTACTTTCAGGTAACGTTAGCATTAGCATCTTAAGACTGGTACCAACAGGTCTCGTTGAGTGTACCCTCAGAAATGATTCCCTGTGATGACCAACCTCTGTTGTCGACCCGTTCATTAAAGTACAAATGTTATTTGAAGTGCAACCCGAGTTAAGCTAAGCTAACGTTAGCAGTGTCCATCATATCAAACACTAACGCCACCTGAGTGTCGCCATTGTTTAATTCCTGTCAAAATCACCCTGTGTTTCTTCAAGGTTTGCTTTACAAGGAAATAACGATACATAATTAAAACACGTAACGTTGCAGGAGCTTTAAAAAAAATGCAGCGCAAGACCCCCGGCTACTTGTCAGGCGTGGTAATAAAAGTAATAGCCTCGTTTTCCATATTTGTTTTTAAGGTTCAATGTGGCGACTTCCCGCACTTGTTGGTGTACGGTCCTTCCGGCGCCGGGAAGAAGACCCGCATCATGTGTCTGCTGAGGGAGCTGTACGGAGCCGGGGTGGAGAAACTTCGCATAGAGCACCAGAGCATCGTGGTAAGAAGGCAAACGATGAAACACACAGTCACTAGACCTGTTCAATGCATAGCTGCTTTTAGAAAACATGCAGACATCTTCCTCTCTGGCTTCATGAGCTCAGAATCAAATTGTCAATTCCATCCTCCATTGTGTTTTGCCTCCAGGCTCCCTCAAAGAAGAAAATTGAGATCAACACCATAGCCAGCAACTACCACTTGGAAGTCAACCCAAGGTAACTCAATCATGAATAAAGTAGCTGTGTATGTTCATTAAAGTGTTGTTGCATATGTAGATGTCCACACATCATCTTAGATCCAGGATATTGATATAGTATGATATGACAATGTTTTTTCCTGGTTTAAAAGGCTGCATTACAGCACAGTAATGTGATAATATTTACTTTCCAGATTGCCTTCACCCACGTAGTCACTATATCCTCCAGGGATGCATGATACAGATTTTTCAGCCAATGTCAACGACTGATAACTATGGATAAATTCACATTTTTTCACAGCCAAGAAAGGCTCAGATCTGATGAGAAAAGACGGATGAATTAAAGAAAACTGCAAATGGAGCCAGAGCATGCAACACTTTTTTCACTTTGTGGTTTGCTGTCAGTGATCAGCACCTCATCGCTTTGGTGTGCGTTACCTCCCCATGATATGTGATCATGATCAGATTGTGTGGGTGCTGTACTGGTTAAGTCAATGAAAGCAATTTGGCTCTATATCATCAGCTATAATTTTACCAATACCCTTAACATACTTTTCCCAATATACGGCCCTTATAATTTATCTGCCTGAAAAGTAATTCATCCCTAATATTTTCATCACTGATAATTATTTATCAAAGTTCTCACTGGATTAATATTTTGTGTAAGTACCAATAGGTTTAAACTGTGTTTTGCGATATTGCCTAAAAATATTGCAAAATAATTTTGAGGCCCTTGTTTGGAGGTACTCTTACTTTACTCTTTACTCCATCTCATTTATTTGACAGCGTTCTTGCAAATAAAAATGCGTTCCTGTCTTGTGTCATTCCAGTGATGCTGGAAACCAGGACCGTGTGGTGATTCAAGAGCTGATTAAAACCGTAGCTCAGTCACAGCAGATCCAGTCGAGCACCCAGAGAGAGTTCAAAGGTAAAGAACTACCTTTAACTTGCTGGTTTATGTTTATGTCCTTTCCCTCTGTTGACCATCTATCAGTGAAACCATCATATTTCTCATTCTTGTAGTAATGACACACTTTCATTCTTAGTGGTGTTGCTGACAGAGGTGGACCGACTCACGAAGGACGCCCAGCACGCTTTGCGCCGGACGATGGAGAAGTACATGTCCACCTGCCGTCTTATCCTGTGCTCTACCTCCACCTCCAAAGTGATCGGGCCCATTCGGAGCCGTTGTCTGGCTGTCCGAGTTCCTCTGCCAAGCACAGAAGAGGCAAGATGGAGATGATGTGGCTTAGATTGTAATTAGTAATCATCTCAAAGTATCTCATTTGAATTAGAAGATTTTAATCTTGTTTTTCTTTGTCCGTATTTTTCTTTTTGCCAGGTTTGTAATGTTCTGACATCAGTCTGTAAAAAAGAGGGTCTGCTTCTCCCACCTGAGCTGGCCAAACAAATCGCTGAGAAGTCCGGTCGCAACCTCCGCAAAGCCCTTCTAATGTGCGAGGCCTGTAGAGTGCAGCAGTAAGTTAAACGTACCCATCATCATTCCTCCACAGCATCATCTGTGGATTAGTATGGAACATAAACGAAAAGTATCTGCTTATTTAGCCCGTGTTAATCTCTTCCAGGTATCCATTCTCAGTGGACCAAGATGTCCCGGCAACAGACTGGGAGGTCTACCTCCGAGAGACTGCTAATGCCATCGTCAGCCAGCAGAGCCCGCAGAGGTAGGACAGGCAAAGAGAAGAGGTTTAGGTGTTTCTAACAGCGATTTAAAGACGTGTGTGGATGTTTTAACGTGTAATCGACATCTGTCTCTGTTCCAGATTGTTGGAGGTTCGAGCTAGACTGTACGAGCTGCTGACTCACTGCATCCCTCCTGACATCATTATGAAGGTACCTTTATTACATCTCATCTCCCATCTTAAGTATTTAGACTCTTTGTAGCGATGTTTAAGGTCACGAGTATTCATTGTCTTTGTCCAATCCTCTAACAGGGTCTGGTAAAAGAGCTACTCAGTAACTGCGACGGCCAGCTGAAGACAGAGGTGGCCCACATGGCAGCCTTCTACGAACACAGACTGCAGCTGGGCAACAAATCTATCTATCACCTTGAGGCATTCACCGCCAAGTTCATGGCTATCTACAAGAAGTTCATGGAGGATGGTCTGGATGGCATGATGTTTTAACTTTGGATGGACTTAAAGATGGACAGATACTTTTCACCACCTTGCTCTCACTTTTTGCCCCGAGAAGACCTTTTGCATTTAAAAATACACTGCACGGACACAGGATGTTTAATTGAAACTCTGCAGCTGAATGTTACAATAAATTGATTTCTCTAGAACTTGTAAAAAGCCTTGTGTTGCTCTGTGAGTAAGACTAAACATGGATTTTATTAGAATGAACAGATGTAACACAATCTTTGACCACCACTCCTGAAAGTCATGATAATGAGTATGAGATGGCCTGGAAACATAATGTTTTTGTTTTTATTGTTGGTTGCGTGATAATTACAGATAAACAAAGACTCATCACAGTCACGAAATAGTGTAAATAACACATTATAGAAGAATAAAACTCTTTAGTCTTTCATGATTTATTTATGATTTATTTTTTTTAATTGCAACACCAACAAATAAGACAAATGGTTGAAGACTACATTTTGACTGCATAACCCAGCTATAATTCCTGTATCACAGAAAGCCAAAATATCACTAACTCTGTCTATCCTTTAATGTGCAGCCCTACTTGAGGCAAGCCTAAGATGGTGTTTTACTCTGTCAACCTATAAAGTCAGAAAACAGCAGATTTCAGCTGTTAGACTTATTATCCAGAGGTTTTCCTCGTCTGGATAACTTTTGCATTCTATATAGGAAACGACCTTGCTAGTTTGATGGAGTGCAAAGGGTCTCAAAAAATGGAACCCATTATTGGGTGACCTTTCACCTTCCAGACAGCATGAAATCAGCATGAAAAGGCCATTTGAGGATTACATACCATCATCCAGAACTGATAATGTGCAACTTTTGTTAGATTAAGTTTCTACAATTAAATGATTTTTTGTGATATCTGAGAGTGGAATTAGTCACTTTAGTCAGGTGTGTCATTGGTTTCAGAACTAGTTTGTTGACTGCCAGACCTCTTGAATCATTCACTTACAATAAGCTTAAAAGGTAAATTGCCTGTGGAGCGACCTTAGTGACTGAAGTACCTCACAGTCCACTCATCGTATTTACCTCATTTAGTCTTAAATGGAAGACAAGTATAGCCTGGAAATGTAGTCATCAGCTACTCTATAGCAGTCATTCCATTTCATGTTGTAAAAACAATGAGATGCATTCAAGTCTTGAAAGCATTTAAAAATCTAAAGAAGACAATATTTCTGGGTTTATCAGTTGTAAAAGGTGCTAAGCAGGTATGTGCCACATTCACAACAACTTTACATAACATTTACATAACTTGTGACAAATTTACTTATTGTAAGTCGCTTTGGACAAAAGCGTCTGCTAAATGCCCTGAATGTAAATGTTAATTTAATGACAATTTTATCACCAAAAATGTGAAGATGAATGAGCCACTTTCATTATTAATTTAATGTAAAGGTCTAGAATGTAAAAGACCCGTAATTTAAACTTGCTGTAAAGTGAAACCGGGACTAAACTCCATGCTCATGAACAATAAGCTCTATTTTTCCCTCAACTCATTTCTTAAAAAAGTAAAAACAAATCCTCAAAATCATCAGTAACACTCCTTGTGTCTCTTGGCTGTGTAGTAGATGATGAGGCCCAGTGTGATCAGCACCCCTGAACCCACCAGAGTCAGGAAGCCCACCACAGGCCTTTTGACCAGCACATAGCAACCCAGGCAGGGCTGAGGTGTGCTGGGACACTGCTGGGGCACAGAGCCCTGAATGGGGAAGCCGTTGTGTTGGATGATGTGACGATAGTTGGATAGAGAGGCCTTGACGATGATCTCCTCGTGGACGTGGCCGTACAAGCCGAACCCCGGGTCCCTTTGGTCGCTGAGGGCATAAGCGAAGTAACCCTTCAGGTTTACACCATCCAGAGTGTACGCTGAGGAGAACAAGCCAAAACGTGAGAAGTTGAAGATTTATTTTAATTTACTTTAGGGTTTGCACAAAATCTTTAAAGGTTTGGAAAATTCTTAAATTATCCAATTAAAATCTGATTAAAATTATAAAGCATTCAATAATAATGAACAAAACATTCAAAGTCAACATGAACAGCTGGTAAAATATAGTATAGTATGAAGGAATTTCTTAAACTTAATTTTACACAGTTGCATTTATGGTAACAATTTCAAATACAGATAAATACAACATAGAGCATCGGTGTAGATTAAATTAAAACATATTTTAACATAAATAAATAAATATTTGCCATTGTGTAATGAGTGTCATATTCTCAAAAATGTTTGACATCCAAATTATTTCTTTTATTTAAAAAACATTTCTCCTGATCATATCATTGTTGTGTCATTTTTTTTATAATATTCTTTGATTCGTTGATTTCCAGACATTACAATTCATGAAAAGTGCCTCATAACTACACAAGAAAGTGACATGTTCTTTTTCCTAATTTCACATGTTTTTATTTTCCTGGCCTGAATCATCTTCCACAGTAGTATTCCTCTAAACATATGCATACAGAGATGTAGCCTTACAATTCATATTCAGTTTGAACAAGTCAAACATGTCATAAAGCATTCAACATAAAAGTTAAAATTAATGAATTCCACATGTGTCACGGTTCCAAACTTTGGTTTGTAAAGTGTAAACATCACTCTAATTAAATATACACAAACATTTATTTTTGTGGGTGGATGCCACTTAGTGGTGACAGAGCAAACTACAACATCCATTAAAGTGGTAGTGTGTGCACATCCAAGCATGACACAGCAAAGTGCTGAGAGAGTGTAACCTAATAAACTTTACAAGGACAGGTAACCTTGACTCAACAGTGTCAAGTGTACATCTCTGTTGATATTTTTGTGTTTGTGTATGTGTTTGCAGTCAGCTGACTATTTAAGGGTCAGTGTCCTAAATACCTGTCTAATAATTAAGCTCTACAGAGGCCAGTGGGGGGCAAAAAGTCCAGTCAGTACACACAAGTGTCTGAGCAGCATGATGCATGTGTGTAGTATCACCTTTCAGCGCCTCATTGATGTAGTTGTACAGGTAGTACACTCTCAGGCTGTCTTTGAAGCGGGCGGGGTCCTCCTGAACTCCATTAGCCATCACATAAACGGGTACATCACAGTAGTGCTCCCTCACCTGGCACAGGGGGAGAGCAATGACAGTTTTTAAATCAAGATTAAGGTTCTTTATTATAGTTTAACACATTAAAAGAGCAATTAACTCGATAGATTTCATCCACTTTGTGTCCTCTGCTGTTATCCATTACTTCAGGTTTTATTTAAGGAAGCCCATTTCTCCCAGTTAAAGAAAAAGAAATTAAAGCATAGCTCTAATTAGGAGAAAAACAAAATTAATGAAATTAAACAGAGAAAATGAGATAGAAGTTATCTAAAAAAAACAAACAGATGTGATATATAGATGTACCAATCTCAATTAAAAACACAATACAATAACTTTGTTTAAAAAGCCTTACATTCTCTCTTTCTCCATCACTGAGGAGTCTATAAATATGCAAATTTGTTATTTAAAAAAAAAACTCTTGGACAAAAAATGTCTCCTACTTAACACAGCCAAACATCCAAGTTAAAACTACTACTGGTTTCAGTATAGAAAAAAATGGTCAACATCCACATGTCTAGCTCTTCACAAATCTGTAACACAAACAAACTGTGACTCAAGTTTGTGACAATCTCACCCAGTTGAGGGCTTTCCTCAGGCCCCAGGGGACGACAGGCATCGGGGACATGATCCATGTGGTGTCAATCATGTGTTGGACCTCTAGCCTCGCTGTGTAGGTGTACCTGCAGACATGGCGATGACAAAAAGTAACACAGTTATGGGTTGATGTGTTAGATTTTGTCATCAAGAGTCATTACATCAAGGCAGCACTGAACTTAACTGAGCTACTTTAACACTGCAGCAATTAAGACTGGGTAATTCATTGTCCCTTTGTTTCCTGTTTGTGTCACTACCAAAATAAAGGCAATAAATTATTTTGTCTTACGAGTCTTCCTTAGCATGTGTCACCAGCTTGGTACTGAAATGGCTAATGGCGAAGAAGTCATATGTGCCTTTAACCAGTTGTCTGTCCTCCTCATTGAACACTGGCAGGCTGCGGAAACACAGAAAATATGGATTTTTATAGAGGAGGAGATGACAGTAGTATTTAAGAATTGCCACAGTAACTATTAAATGTGTTTCATTAACAATTAATGAAACATTTAATTAATAACCTATTAAAGTGAACATGTAGGTGATTTTTGCATAAAAAAAATAGATTTGAGTCAGCTGCACAAAACTCACTGCCCACGACAAGTGCTACACAAATATGGATGTATTGTCAAAGTCTACAGCCATGCTAGCATCTTACCGGCTGTGTAGGGGCACTACATGCTAATGTTAGCATGCTAACGAGCATACCGCAACAACGCTAATATTCACCACATTCACCATCTTCACTAGTGCAGCATGTTAACACACTTGCATTTCCTACTTAGCATTCAAGGTGCAATATGTAAGAATTTAGTTAAAACATTTAAACATGTTATGACATCTATGTATCGTGTTGTAGAGACATTTACTGAAGTTAGCATACTAGCCAGCTAGCCCTGGCCCATCCCGCTCCAAAGCTCCCATGCTGGCTGTGTAAACACCAACATCCCCCCGGTGCTCTGATCTCACAGTCCGGACTGCTAGCTGTATTGCTAACTGAGCTAAATAGCTATAGGCAGCTACAATTAGCAGCAGTTAACAGTTACTCTGGTGATATGCTCCCTATTTGTTTTGAGAATGAATTCAAGAGGTGGGCAATTCTTACATTTTGCACCTTGAAACACAAAGTAGCATTGAAGCTGCTGGGAATGTTTGTATGTTAGCAGGTATTTAGTTGCCAAAGTATTGGATGTTTTACCAAAATTTCAGGATGGTACCATGCTCATAATGAAAATGCTAATATGCTGATTTCTAGCAAGGAGCCTATGTTCACCATCTTAGTTTAGAATGCTATCGAGCTAAATAGGCTTCAACTGAACACAAAGTATAAGCTGAGGCTGATGGGAATGAGTTTTTCGTGCATTTGATTAAACTACTTTTGACCTCATTGTGGCAAAGTTAGTTGGCTACGTAGGACTTATCCTCTGGGGATCATGAACGTCTGCAAAAACATTCATGGCAATCCATCCTTTAGTTGTTGAGGTGGACAGACTGATGAATAGACCCAAGCGACTAGCATGGCTAAAAATGCTAACTAATAAAAACACAACAGATTATTCCACAGTCTCTAACTGATATCCCACCATATACACCATTTAATATTCATGTTAAATCCATCCCCCAATTCCTGTTACAGTCAGAAATATATAAGATTACAGCAGTGCTTATTATGTGGCTATTAGAGTCACTAGTGAAGTATGAATGAAGTTTTTGTACTCAAGTGAGTTGAGCTGACGCAGCCAGCTCCTCATCCCCAGAGGATAGTCCCCACTGCCGAAGATCGGCTCTGCAAACCAGCCAATGCGGAAGTCTAAAACCCTTTTAGCCGGTTCCACGTCTTCACGGCTGAATGAAAACGCTGGTTCCACCCAATCCATGTGCAAAGCCAGAGACACCTGAGACATGACACCAAACATGGAAGTACAGGTGATCAAAATGATTCAACCTATACCTAATTTATGCAAGGTTTGTTACTGACCTGTCCACCCTGCACGTGTCTAAACTCGCGGTCGTAAGTGCGCCAGGCCAACGCGTGCGCCCGCAGCATCTGATGGCCCTCCTGGTAGCTCACCATCTCATCGTTGGGCTCGTTCAGGGTGATCCACATCTTTACGTGGGCACCCAGTTCTCTGTAACAAAGTCTGGCGTATTCTGCAAATGCCTCAGGAGTCTCCCTGAGGAAAAATTCAAGACTGCAATTATATCAGGCACGTGGTGGTTCTCGTTGCATCATCACAGTTGATCATAAACATACATCACAAATCACTGCTGGAGTTCGAGGAGCTTTCTGTATCTGACCTGTTCAGCCACTTGTTGTTGGAGTCCAGCGGGGCCGGCAGGCTGCTGCGCTGGTGTGTGTGGTGCCACAGAGTGACCACAGGCGTGACGTTGGCCTGCAGCAGCTGGCGGGTGAAGCAGCGGTAGTAGCCCAGCAGAGTGGTGTTGGGGTGAGCCACATCACCTGTAGGCACCAGGGCTGACCAGTTGAGGGAGAAGTGAAAGTGGTTTACCCCTACCTGCTGAATTTCATCCACCTAAAGAGAGGTTGGGGGATAAACATGTGAAATAATACATATGTTTTTAATATGAAAGCTTGTTGATGGGATGACATGCAACAGAAGTACATTAAATCAGTGTTTGAACATTGCATCTTCAAAAGTACAAATATTAGTTAGTAAAATGATTACCAACAATTTCTTCAACACCAGAAAGTCTTACTAACAAGTGTGTGTGCATTATTTCCTGAGGCATTAATGAAAATGTCAGAAAACACCCTAAAAATTCCTGAATCCCTCTCTTTATCCAGATCCACACCAAAAGTAAATGTGGTCTGTTCCGGGCTGAAACTCATCCTCCATCCACGTTTCACAGTTAACTTGTTCAGCAGCTTTTGCTTTATCCTGCTGACAAACCAACCAACCAACCAACTAACGGACCCTCCTTTGGCAAAGGTAATGAGAAGCTGTTTTAAAAAACAGCTGAATGTTGGACTGGTGGGAGGACGTACCTGCTGTCTGATGGTGGCGTAATCGGCACAGTGTGTAGTTCTGCGTAAAGGAGGCGCTCTGAGGCCCTCCAGCCTCAGCAGCTCTCCGTTGTTGGAGATGTTCCACAAGTAAACACTGGGGTCTGCAAACTGGCTGGGTGTGGTCTCCACCTGTGACACGGAGAGAAACTCGGCAGTGTAAACATGCTCTCCCTCGCCCTCTCGCTCTGCGTTTACATCATACACACAAGTGCAAATAAAGGCCAAATGGGGCAAATCGATTGCAGCAGTTGGTCCCTGTGCTGTTGAGCTCAGCTGGCAGACAGTGAGAGGCTTCGTGGTTTTTGGTTAAGAGAGGCTTTTGAACATGAAAAACTAAAATAGTGTGATTACCATGATATAAACTAGACAGGAGGACAGGGCTTGCAGTCATTTTTTTTTTCACTAAATCAGAGAATAATTTAATAGTAGTAGTTAATAGAGTTTAGAAAACTTTATAATGGACTACACACAATATCAGTGAGGTTTATACTGAAACTCTTAACCAAAGTTAATACATTGTTAATGTTTCCTCAAGTTGTACTATTTTCTGAGGAAGTAGTCTAGTTGTGTTTAATTTATAACGTGCCCTTTGACCCTGCACAACTCCTGTACATACAGTGCACACACACTCCTTCCTCTCACCCTCAACACAAACATATACAAACATATATACCTGTATGGAGTTGGCAGACACCCCCCAGGCGAAATCACACGGGAAGATTCCTTGTGCTGGTCTGTTCTCTGGAAGCTCTGGGTAACCGTTCTTCTGGATGACATTTCTTTAGACAATAATGAATAATCATCTCTTCAGGAGGAGCTGTGCTGACAGTGAAGACTTTTTCTGTAGTTGTGAGGCAGCATGTGCCATCATTTGCACAGAAAAAAGTAAACTGAAACCATAACTATGTTTGTTAATATAAACATTGGGGGTGTACAATTTATTGTTCAGCTTCACTGTGTTATAAATATTAAAAAATATGAAGTTTATATTCGAGCCCGATGATCAGATGACTGATTATATCAGCTGATATTAGTGTATATGTTGTCTGTTATAAAAATGTCTGAACTATTCTGAAAAATCCTGATTGATCGTGATCAGCGATCACTTAAACGTTTGTGATCAAATTGTAGAAAAATGAGTGTGTTGCCACCACAAAATTTTTGTGGTGGCAACTTTTTTTTTTGGCCAGGCAGTGTATCTTATATATAAAAAAAAACACAATATGAACAGGTTAACAGGGTTACAAACTTGATTTTCATTGGAGTGGGCCTTTAAACTGTATATTCTGGAGGGAGCAGGTTTGTTCCTTCAAGGAAGAAAGTTTATTGTAATGGAAGAAAAAAAATTAAAGTTTTATACAAGATTTTTTTCTACATTCGAGTGGTAGTACTTTGTTCTCAACATCTCAAGTGATTACAGATACACAGAACCAATAGTCATGAAGCAAAGCTTTTGTAAAGATATCTGCACTTGTCCCAAAGCATTATTCCTGCAGTGTAAAGTCTGCACTTCTCAAGTGTTGCAATTAGAGGGTAAATACTGTTATTGTACAAAATCAGCAGATGTGTGCACAAAGCTCAGTGTTGAGCACCTTTTGTCGAAATCTCCACTCATTACAACATCCCATGTACCTGTAAAAGGTGGCAGATGTCTTTGGCTCCCTATTCATGTCAAGAGTGTTGAAGTTGACGTAATAAAGTCCTCGTCGTATCCCGTATTCCCTGTGCCACTCGAAGCCGTCCATCAGAGACCAGGCTGTGTATCCGATTACATTCACTCCGTCTGTGACAATCGCTGTGTGCCAAACATGGACAGTTGTACAGGCCAGAATGAAGACACTGCTTGAGATTTTAGTTTCATGTAAAATGGTTTATGGTCAAATTGAAAAGGGAAATACTTCAGTTGAGTTGTTGGTTCGAAAATGTAAAAATGTAGATCTTCATGCAGCTTGTGATGAATGTATGACATCAGGATGGGTCATTACTTACATTTTAGTGCCTCTGCGATGAACCTCTTGAGGTAGTACATGTGCTTTGGGTCTTCTGTCTTGGTGTTTCCAAGGACGTACCTGTGTTAAGCAGCACTGAATACATTTAACAACTCACAGGTAAATAACAGACATACAGGCAAATCAACACAACATCTAAACCTACCAACCACTCTGCACGACAAAGATGGGCGGCTTATTGTACTCAGCGTTGACCCAGTAGAGCAGCATCCTCAGGTCGAGATCCTCCTTCTGCCCAAACTTCAGGCTCTCATTGATGAGCTGAAAGCTCAGGGCCGCTCCGTGAGAGAGGGCGAAGAAGTCCGCCGTCCCCCTCAACTGTTCCCTCTCCTCCCGGGTGAAGGAGGGCAGCCGTGAGCCCAGCCTCGCCTTCATGCAGGGAGGGTAGTCTCCGTCTATGAACAGCGGTCGGGCGAACCAGCCCAGGACGTGGTCCAGGGAGCACTGGCACTCTCGCAGGCTTTCCAGGCGGGTGCGACTGGGCTTGATCCAGTGAGAGGCCAGAGCCATGGACAGCTTGCCCTGCTGACGGGATCGGTAGTGGCGGTTGTAGAGGTGCCATGCAGCTGCATGAGCCTGGAGGAAACACAGACAGACGGAAGGATGGTGGGAATGAAAGGATGATGGAAAGAGAAGGGTAAAATTAAAGTCAAACATAATTCATACAGGTCAGAGCAGCTCAAAATGCTTTATGGGTGAAAGACAAACTATTTGGACTAGAAGACAATTAAAAGATAAAAAGTCAAAGACATGGTGATAAAGTTTTTCATCAGGGTTTTTGAAGACCTGTTAAAATGTAAAGATAAACTGAAAGATCTTAATTGACTGATTATCTTTATGGCTAAACACACTAAAGAAACAAACTTTGTTTTTAAGACTGAAAAAGGGAGAATTTCATACTGTAATAATAATAATTAATAGTTATTATGTCAAACTCACTCACCTTAAGGAGATTGTGTCCGACCCGGAACGGAAGATCCGGGTCGTTCTTTATCCCAGGTGCGACCACTCCGGTGCCGTACCCGTGCCGCGCCACCACAAATGGGTTATCAATGGTGATCCACAACTTCACATCATCCCCGAAAGTCTGGAAGCAGAAATCGGCGTAGTCCCTGAAGATGCCCACCAGCTCCGGGTTGCTCCAGCCGCCGAGGCTCTGCTGGAGGTGGTCGGGCAGGTCCCAGTGGTAGAGAGTGACCACCGGCTGCACCCGGCTCTCCTTCAGCCGCCTGATCAGGTTCCGGTAGTAGTTGGTGCCGATTTCGTTGTAACTCCCGCGCGTACCGTTGGGAAATATCCTGGACCAGGACAGGGAGAACCTGTAGTGGCTCACCCCGAGCTGCCCGATGGCTCGGATGTCGGCGCGGATGTTGTGGTAGCTGTCGCTGCCGACGTCTCCGGTAGCCTTCCGGTTCCCCCCGCGCGTAAAGGTGTCCCAAATGGAGAGCCCCTTGCCGTCCTTCTCGAATGCGCCCTCCACCTGGTACGCCGCCGTGCCC
>OMLP01011696.1:11504-38752 GCA_900302685.1 Spondyliosoma cantharus | reverse complement strand
AGATTTAATAGACCTTATAATACACGTCAGTTGCTCATTTAGCTGATCTGCTGATTGTAGAGCAATGCACAGAAGGGAAAGTTTAATGAAAAGCCCAAGTGGGAGGGAGATTCTATTGGCATATGTTGGGCTACAAATAAAGAAAAGTGAAAAACGTGCAACACAAAAAAGCTTGTCCAGTAGGAAGCTGGGAATGCACCACAAACACTGATGCAAAAGCAACCAAAAGTCCACATAGAACAGGTTTATTTTTCCCCATTCACGCTCAGAAACGTATTGGTTTTCTTCAACACTTGTACATTTCTGTGTCATTATGAACAGAGGTGTTGGATGGAGAATTTGTGGGTGGGGTGGGTTGGGCGACACATAGCGACACATTAAAGCAAAGCCTAAAAATACAAACAAGGTTGCCTCGAGCTAACATTTTCCCAAACCGCTATTAGAAGCGCAAATAAAACTTACCGTGTTAGCTAACGTCAGCTGGGTTACACTTCCCTTACTGTTCAGTCTTATCATGTAAAATCTGGTAATCTGGTAAATCTGGTACGTCTACAAATGCAATGAAAGTTATATACAACAGCAGCTAGGTTAGTAGGTAGCTCATGTCCGCAATGCTAATACGTTGAGTACATTATTAGCAGTTAATGGCTGTTTACATGGTACAGCCTCATTAGCGACAGAGCGAACTGTCGAGACACACACCAAACCTCCGACCTGTCGCTGCTGCAGGTGGATTGTAACGTTACGTTTGTTCCACATGTGACCTCTCGTAAAGCAACATTACAAAGAAACGATAAATTGTAAGCATTTTCAAAAAAAGCACTTACTCTGGCGGTGTTTTCTGTTCTTAAGCTTCGACACTGCAGTAGGCAGCGCCAGTGGGACAGCAGCTGTCGGCTCGGTGTTAGTCCATGCATCGTTATTTACATAGCACCACAGTAAAGACACTGGCTGGCTGGTTGGATCCGACCAAAGCCTAGAGCGAGACACATACGGGACATCCGGTCATTTTTTTCACAATAAAATAAAACTACTAGCGTAATCATTTCTACAAAACGTGTTTTATTGCAACATTTACAATGCATGTTTACAATTAACTACTTGATCTCCTGTTTTTGTTTAGGCAAAAGGTTTTGTTGCCTTTTCTTCATATTTGCTAAGATGTTGCAATGTTCTAGCCTACATACAGCAAATATAAAACCCATATTCAGCATAATGTAATTTGCTGTGACATGCTTCCTCATTTAATCCTTATTTATTTGTTTCATTCATCCATCATTCATTCATTAATTCGTCTTATCACCTGCTAACGATCTGACTTTAAAAGCAGTCACAACGTTTAGCAAAGACACAGGTTGTGGTACAAATACAAATTCCTGCTAATGTGTTCACGTCTTGATTTGATTGTCACATACAGGTTGTGAAAACCGGCACACGCGTTTGTTACTGGCATGTTAGGTGACTGCTATTGTTTTGTCAAAAAGAGGTAGGCCAGATCATGAAATGAAAGATGAAATATTACGGTTCTCAGATCATTGCTTTGGCTCAACATTTAGTTTACACTTTTAGGCTGTCAAAGGTTTACAAAGTGCCATTTGAGTGTCTGATATACTGTGAATGGACTTTTCTGTAGGCTAAATTGTGAAGAGTTGATCTTTTAAAATGAACATTATTTCTGTAGTCATTGGTTGTGGGTTCTGGGCTTTTCATTCTACATCATATAGGGTATGTGTAGAAGATGTCGAACATGTAGTATCAAAGCTTTATTGTGAAACAACTCACATCAGGAACAGTGTAGGACCAAGCACTTTGAGCTGACATTTAGGTGACCCACAACTAAATATTGCCTTCATGGAATGCCTGCCATGACATCCCATTGTCACATGCACGTTCAAGTGGGTTATTCTTGTGGAAATATTCTGACATTAACTTTGTGAAACACTAAGGTTTAGACGTGTTTACTACTTTCCTATCTTTTATGTTTGACTGTTATTTTGAAGTCCACGTCATGCGTTTCCGGTGATTTCCTAGCTAATGCTGGCGAGCTCGACAGCTATCGCTCAAACTCGCCAATGACGTAATATCTCCCTCTTATCGGAGGGTGGCGCTGCAAGACCACGAAACAAGATGTCAAGGTGACTTCAAAGTGACGTTTACGGAAGTTACAGGTGCAGCGGAACTTTTTTCCTGTCAACCTATCTATTCCAGGGCTCTTTAAGTCGTAAAGTAAGTTAAGACGTCTTTGAAATGCAGCCTTAAGTATTTGTTGTGAAGTCGTTGTGCGAAGCACTATGCACATTTTGTTTAACCTACATGTTGTTTTTGTTAGCATTGCTAAGTTAGAAGTTCAAAGTGCACGCAGCTGTAACAGAGCCCAGTTTAGTCATTAAGTACAGAGCGTCAAAAACTTGTCTGTCAATGTAATGCTGCCTTGCTCATGAAGCCGTTTATAAAGTCACCCAATGCCAAAAGCGTTACCTTATCCTCCAATAGTAAAGTTGTATACAGAAATATGGCACGATAATACACAATAGACTCTTTATTGAGAAAACTGACGTTACTGTTCACATGCAATCAATCAATTTAATAGGCAGACGGAGTCTTAACCGTGTGACATCCAAGTTAATGTTTCTTAGAAAACTGACTCATCTGCGTTGATTACGGTAACTGGTGTCCCGATGTTGCCACAAGGAACTAACAGCTTGCTAGAGATCAGAAGTTAACATATCACTTGATATTCTGTGTTCGCACAGGAAAGGCAGTTTTAAACAGCCTGAACTTTGAACGCAGTCTGGTGCAAGGACATGGAACTGGACAGCCTACATTTAGTTAGAGATGACAGGTGTTTTTAGTTTTTTTTTATCTTGCCTCCTAAGTCACCACAGATGTCATCACACCTATGAAAGCGGGACATGTATTTGTTGCTTGCTGATGTTGTAAATATGTAACTATCCCTTTAAACAACAGATGTGTTTGACAGGCCATGTACCCTGTGGACCTTCCAGCTGTGGATGACAGTGACCTGACATCAGCCTCTGAACAGTACCTCTCCTCTTTGGAGTCCAGAGCACGCGGAAATGAAGTGTTTCAAGCATCACAGATGTCGGGGGTACCATAGCTGAGAATAACATAACACTTAATGATTCCGCTTTTCCTTTCCTTCTTGATGATATTGATGGATGTTTTTTAGGTGCAGGCAGAAATATTAGCAATATTCACCTGCTAATAACTTCCTAATGACAGTTAACAAATGGGAGGCAATTTTGCAAATGTGAGCAGAAATTCTTAACACTGGTTTTGCTGCAGGTTCGTCTTTTGGGACCTGCAATGTTCCCTTTTTTATTGCCTTATTATTTTGTCTGACATTTAAAAAAAAGGGAAGTGTGTAATAAAGTACAGACTAGTTGTTGCTACACCGTTGCTATTTGATGAAGGAAGGCAGATAAAGTGTGTGACGTTGTCCTCCTGTCTTCTTAGGTCGCAATAACAGCAAACAATGTAAGGAGGTTGCAGCTGTTTGAAGATGACCAGCCTGACTGTACGCTTCTGGCGCTTCACCCTCCGGATCATCCAACGCAAGGTTTGGAACGAAACACACTTTTATTAGCCTTAATCAGACACGCACAAGAGTCACAGACTAACTCCTTCTGCTCGACCTTCCAGTGCTGGCTTTATACCTGCATGACAAGTGGTGGTGTGTGTCTGACGTCCTACGAACATCCAGCACATCCAGAAGTGGTTTGATGTTGGTAACTGTTTTTCTCTACCTCTGCTTGTATGTCATCTTCACTGCAACACACTGATTCACTGGACACACTGGGCTCCTACACAGCTCTGTACAGTGCAGAAAGACATATAATTATCTGGGTCTGATCACTTGGTCTATAAATGATCTAAACATAGGGAGGGGACAAGGGGAAGCACACGGCACATTTGAAAGTCAAAATAGGATGTTAGCATTTCCCTCAGCTACACGGACATCCCTCCACAAGACAAACTGTGTTCGTGCGCTTCTCAAGGGAGAAGGTATTTCTAAGTGAAACCCACACAATCCTCCCTATGCAAGAGGTCCTGGGTTCAACTCCCAGAGGAAACCTTAAGAACAAAAGCTTGACAGTGCCAGCATTTTGAATTGGACTCATACAGTATATTAGTCGGATATGAATCACAGCACATTCCCAAATCATGTATTTTCTTAGGCCATTTAGCAACACATCCCACATATTATCTTCCTCCATGACTATAGGATCAGTAGGAGGTCAAGGGCGGAGGGAAACAGATACTGTAAAGATAAAAGAACACATTAGAGTCGGGACAGAAGATGTGCTCTTCTTTCTAAAAGTTCTCCTTAAAGTAGATCCTGAAACATGATGTTTATATTTCCCACACCAGAAGGCCTGTGGCTGCGGTACATGCAGTGCGACAGAGCAGACAAATGGCTGTAATTGTTTTAGTCGAATCAGATTCTAGTGGACGGGAAACAAGTGCGTATCCTTTGGTTTTGTTTTGTATTCTTTGACCTCAATTCTCCCCATTTCTCTGGAAATTTGAATAATAGTTTAGCCCGCTGGAGTCAGAATCATGAGGAGTTTTCACTTTAAACCATGATGTAGCTTCAAAGACTATTGATACAGTGGCATTTTTTCCCCAGGTGCAGTCGATTATGGAGAGGGTGATCGTGTTCCTGCTCAGTCAGGTAGTGGACAGACTCTCAGAGGAGGAGGTGTTGTTCTCCCAGCACCCCCGCACAGAGCGCTGTAAACTGCTGTGGAGAGACGGCCAGGTAGTCGGCTTCTACACCGTCAAACACAAAGGTACGATGGAGGAAGAACATGAGAATGAAAGGGGGCGGGTGCTTCTGCTGTATCCGTCGCTCTGGAGGTATTTCACATGCACTGTTCATCTTGACTTCTGCCATTTTTAACATTGCTACTCGCTGCTCACTGTTCGTTTACCATATGCTCATTACCTGTTTATTCTACATCACTTGCGAAGTGAAGCCAACGGTAGTATTTCAGGCATTTCTACCAACAAGAGAGGTCACATCCGCGCATTAAAACAATAACCATAAACATGTCTCCAGGTGATTTGCATCTGGAGGACTGAGATGTGTACAAGATGGGCAGACAAAGATGCTGCAAGGAGAGAAAGTTACAGAGTCAAAATGAAAACCCGGGGGCACCACAGTAGCTCAGTTGGTAGAGCGTACAGACGCTGCGTCCTGAATGCACGTCTCTCTCATCCCGTTTCCTGTCATCTCTGAGCTGTCCTATAAAAAAAATCCATGAAAGATAAAAAAAAAATAAAAAAATAGACTAAGATAAAAATGATAACACTACCTTCTGTGATGTAGCATGTAGGGGACTCAGATTCATTCATTCGTCCATTTCTTGCTTCGCTATTTGTATGAGTGTATTTTTTGTACATGGGCTCTAACTGCCATGCACGACCATCCGGACGTAGAGACCATCAGTTGGCCTTTAGAGTTTTACAGCCTGTCTCCTGCAGCTCTTCACTTACCTGCTCACTGCCGCTGCTCCTTGTAACCATCACTCCCTGTGATGTTATTACAGTAATAAATACTATTATAATTAATATTGTGTTATATTATATTACATTTATTGAGGTCTTACTACAATCCACCACAGGCATGGCAGACTCTGCCTCTAAAAATGGAAACTCTTGTATGGAGAGCTAATAATGAAATGTATTTACATTAAGTGGCTATTACAGACAAAATTGTAGATCATAATTCATTTCTAAAAAAGATAAGTGCGTTCGAATCTTCAAAAAAGGATTATAACTTTAAGGGATCTTTATCAAAGATGTTTGTATATATTATAATGTCATGTTAAAAAAAGAATATCAGCAAATACAATATACAAATATGAATTTTCTTTTAATCTGGCCTCGCAAATCCAGTATGGATCGAGCTGTATTCTACAGTGGACCGAGTTACTTGCTGTGATGGATTGCCTTCTTTAAAACAGTCACCGTTCTCCTGCTCATATTTCAGGCAGCCTGTGTGACAGCTGGAGCAGTCAAGCCTACCTGCTGCCTGTTCTGGACACAGTGCTGGTGAGGGCGAGCTGGAGGAGGAGAGGCTGTGGCCTTCACATGCTGGAGGATTTCTGCTCCTCGTTCTCCACAGAGCAGTTTATAGGAGTCAGCTCTCCATTATCACCCGACATGGTGGCAGGTCGGCTAAGGTTCTCCCTCATCCTCCCCACAAAGTCCATTTATTTGTTTATTTACATTCATTCTCTTCCTTCCTTGTTTCCTTTTATTGTTATCTGGAGGATCATTTTGTCAGATGATTTGCCATATTGGGCAGAAGAATGCACATTTCCGATGGGTTCACTGGTTGTCAGTTTTGCGTAATTATGCCACATGGGAGCAACACACTGATTTAGTTGGAAAAGTTCACGCCCACATGCACTCATGTATTTAGATCAAACACCGAAATGTCAAAACACACCAAAAATCAGGTAGTTTCATTCTGCCATTGCATTTTAATCTCAGTCCCACAGAGATCGCAGGTAGAACAAAGAATCTGAACACTGAGGTGGTCTCCTGTGTGTTCAGTGTGCAGGAAGTTCCTGCAGCAGCATGAAGATTATCAGGAGCGTCTGTACGAGGTGGAGGCTCCAGGGGGCTGGTCTCAGAGAAGAAACATCTGGCTCAACATCAAGCTGGGCCGCTATTCCCTCTGTAATAATCTTTTTTTTTTTCATAGCTTATTTACTTTAGTGTACCCTTCAGCTTTTATGTGGTCTCATTTGGCTCTTGTCTTTCTAGGTCTTAATGAGGGGAGTGGTCCAACATCAGGAGAAACACAGAGGGATGAAGTGAGAGTCTCAGCTTTTCTCTGCTTATGTTATGTTTGCTCTCTGATCTAATATTTGCCCTGATGTTTATGTATCATACACAAAGAAATGCTTTATAAAAGAGGCAGTGATGTACACTTCAACACTTGTAGACCTGAACACAGTGCAGCCACATAAGGTGCTCATACCATGTAGACCAAACCTTCATACAGCACACTTTAGTTAGACAGGAAAGTTACTGAGACATCCCAATGTGGACTGATGAAGCTGATGGAGAGCATGGAAGCTGACTTCTTTATGAAATTAAGCTGTCATTGCCTAAACATCTTGGAATCTCTTCTGTTCTTTTTAGACACAGTCTAACAATTGTAGACCTGAACCGACCTCATTCAGCATCTGCGACGTCAACACTCCACCGGCGACAGGCTCTTCTGAAGAACAAATTAAACCTTGTGATCCAAGCCAAGGAGGAAGCTCCCCAAGCAGCAAGACCTCTGGAACAGGATGTAGTCCTGCAGCCCACGCTGATGAGCTGGACCATGGACCTCCCACCAGACCAACACAGTTGAACACAAAACAAGCCCTGATGTTGCAGCCCTCTCTGTCTACAGAGCCTTGCAGAGAGAAGCCAGATTCAGAGGAAACACAAGGAAGAATCAAACGAGTCAGAAGGACATGAGTTAAATCACAGGGACAGACACGGGCACTGTGTGCAGCACCAGCCGTCAGAAGGAACTGTTGTGGATGCCCCCACCTAAACTTAGGTGACAGTCATACTGTATTAATGTCATGAAGTTTATACAGACATTTCTAGACTGATAAATGAATAAATGAATACAATTTTAAACAAATGTAAGACATAACTATTTTTTTTTATTATTCTGGCTGACCTCTTTCATAGAGGGTTCTTTGTTGGTCACATACAATCATAATGAGCACAACGTTGTGAAACTTGCTCACTGTATTTAATCCTTCCCTTCCCAGTGGGCAGCTGCCATGCAGATATTCATTTTCTGTTTTTATCTGGCAGCACAGTCTATGCTCCACTGACATCTCCATCATTCTCCTGTTATCACCGTTTGGGCGAGACGAACTACACCTTTATCCTTCTTTAAATTGGTGGCCTCACGTCATTCCCAGCGTGGCTCCACCAACCTTCAGCCTGAGCAGAGTTCTAATGAGAAAAAACAGATAAAGCTATGCATACCAACATGATTATACTCACTCACCAATCAGATCATTCATCAGTTATGTGTACACTGTGGAGGCTAGCCCAGCATGTCTTTTTAATATGAGGTGTAAAGGTATGTATCTTGAATCACTTGGGCCCATAGCTTCCAATGTCACTGATCTTAAAAGAATACTTCCATGCTGTGGGAAATACTCCCATGTGCGTAAAGTGACTATGTACCTGCAGCCAGTTAGATTAGCTTAGCATAAACGGTAGATAAAGGCAAACAGCTCGCATGGCTCAGTGACAAAGTCCTCCGCTCCTAGCCAAGAAATAGTCCAGCACAATCTTCTTTTCTGACTCTGAATGTGCATATTTTGCAAAACTGCTCTTTTAGTCAGTTTAAGTGTATCGATACACAAGCATATAAACAGAGATGGAAAAACATGATGTGACAGCGACAAAGCAACCTGTACACACCAGTGGAGGCACGACACCTCCGGCAGGGTCCAGAAGTCTGAGCCCACTGGTTGAAATGCTTCTATTTTGCATTTGTTTTGAATATAATACTATTTTTTCATTGCCAATAAATAATTCACAAGAAATACATTACAGAAAATCTTAGTATTTGGTCGTCTTTCCCCTTTTGCTTGAATGACAGCATGACGTAACTGATTTTATCGTTTGTAAAGAAAAAAAGTGGTATCACAATAGAAATGCAAAATAGAGGTATGTTGTGCTCTAACTTCGTGACCCTGCCGTGTATGAAAGGATGCCAATGACAATGTAATACTTTTTGTTGGGTGCAAATGTGTTCATTGAAATCTTTGACACGCTGCGGCAAATGCATTTTCCTCACTCCTTGTGATATGGGAGGCAGTTTCTGCCAGGAAAACAACAAATGATGAAAATGTTAGGAATGATTCAACAACCCTCACGATAAATCAAATACTCGAGATACTAAATTAAGAGTGAGGGATTCAGTGTGTGTGCTTGATGGACCTCTTCCTCATACTCTGCTTTGTTGCAGTGTCCAACAAGCATAGCTCTGCATAATGTTATCCTGGGGTCAGCCACAGCAACTGGAACCACATGTGAGGTGGTGCTGGACTTGTAAAATCGTCTTTTACTTTAAACGTTGGATTCTGTGAGACCGCCTCATATTTTTAACTTTAAAAGACTATTTTAACCTTCTGTTTTTGTCATTGACATTACAGGCTGTCAACTTTTTCTTTTCCTGGCTGAAATGGGCCTCCGTATAGATTTCTGATACTGACGGTGCTGCTGTGTTTCGGTTAGTTGACTATGAGCACCCCTCCTTTCTCCTCTCTTGCACAGCTGTCACCCGCCGGTGCGTGCCGTCTGAAAAACCGAGCGCACCTCCGTCAGGCGGCTACATGTAGGAAGAGGAAGTAGACAAACCGGAATATCAAATCTCGGAAAAAGGGAGAAGTTGCAGTAGAGTTCACGAAAGATGAGCCGAATCTATCACAACACGTCTTTACAGAACAAACCAGTCCACAATGAGAAGTTTGACCGCGTGTGGTCTCCCTCCGCGTATGAAAGGTAGGGGCGTACACACGTGACTGGAAGTTAAAGACAATACAAGTATGACAGTTACTACCGCTGCGCCAAACTCCACTGAAGAAATCTGACAGTTTAGTTTAGCGGAAGTTTCGAACAAGTAGCAGTGATCTCCACACCTCGCACACGTTCTCATGTCAGAAATAGTGAGTGTTCGTATATTCGGCATTGAAATGAATCCACAGTCAGCAACTGGGAATCATCAAAAAACACACGTAGGCCACAAAACGACGGTCTGTTGTTCCTGTTCACCATGTTTCAGTTGGAATGTGTTCAGCTGAGGTCAGGTCAGCTGACTTTAATGCATTGGGTGCATTGCTGTTAAACTCTCCATACCTGTTTGTTGAATGGAATCTGGTTTCCAATCCTCAATATACAGGTCTCTACAAGGGAGGAGGGAGGTTTGAAGATGTTGCACATTGAATGGAAACAGAATGGAAATACAAAGATTTTAATGACAATATAATTGAGATATTTCCTCTTCCACACAGCGGCCCCGGGGTTCTTCTAGAAGGAAAGCTGCTGGATGTTTCCAGACATGCGATCACTGACGTCAGCGGTCAGAAGGTATCAGTCAGGGTTCTGACCTGGCTCTATGTCTCCTCTCCCACCAGGAGAATTTTTGACTCTCATTCCCATAATGATGCTCTCCTCAAAAAGTGAAGCTTTGGGATGGCGACCCGTCCTACAATCCCAAAGCATCAGTCGGGACACCCAGAGTGTCATTATGGGAATTGGAGTCAAAAATCTTCAAAAGTTCACCATCCCCTGAGTCAGTTTTGAGTCTGCAGTACCGCCCCTTTGATTTTGAGGATGGAGTGCAAAAGTAGCTCAGAACTACTGTGCAGAAGGAAGCCGTTCTTTGTTTCAATTTTACAGACCAACACAACATTATCAATGTAAATAATAACATTCAATATCATTAATGATGTCATTGATAAAACTGTTTGAGGAAGCTCAAAAAATAAATTAGTCAAGGTTGAGTGTTTTTTTTTTTTTCTCTCTCAGAATGAGGATTCCCTCAGCTCATGTGTCACCTCGTCTCTGTTATTCACTGAACTACATCAACATGTCTTCCACCAAACATATGAAGAACTTCAGAATATTGCCCAAATCCTTATCAGTGTTGGTATTTTGCACAGATGAAGCCAACAACGGACAGACAAAACACAAAACTGCACCTTCCTGTTGTTTCACTGGCAGGCCCGTTTCCTTGTGCTGTACATCAAACCCAGTCGCATCCATCAGAGGAAGTTTGAAAGCAGCGGGAAGGAGATTGAGCCGAACTTCAGCGACACCAAAAAGGTCAACACCGGTTTCCTCATGTCCTCATACAGTGAGTAGAAAACCGCAAACATCGGAGGTAATGTTTGCCTTTTTTTTTTTTTTCGCTTTCTTTCCTTGGAAAACACGACTCTGTTCGCCATGTTTTGAATTGCATGTAGTTGTAGTTTAAGAATCAGTTTGTACCTGCCTGCCAAATGTGCAACGTCGGAATGGCCAAGTGAGCGTGACAATGTGCGATAAGTGCGACGTGTGTGTTTGAGTCCCGCTTCAGACGGAAGAAAGGACATCATCTAAGCAAAGGGACTGGACGGAGAAAAGTTATATTAGTGACGGGCTGTTGAAAGTTGAGGATGTTAAATTTGAAGTGGTCATTTTAAGCCAAGAAAAACATGACGATGAATAAGAGATTCAAACATCATTCAATATAAAGATAAATTAATTCAAGGTCAACCTGATCAAATGAACACATATATTTTAATTATATTAATATTTTTACAGACAGAAATCGTCCTTTCATCACCTTTATACTATCTGTTTTTCATTTGCGTCGTTCACATGCACCTTTATGGACCTGACTTCAGAAGCGACACATCATCCGCCTCACTGAAGCTGCTGAACATGTTGACAATTGACAGAAGTGCTTCGTAGCCTTTTCTGAAGCATTCAACAGTATTACACAGGCGTCATCAACAGCTGGACTTCAGTCAGCTCTGTGTGACTGATTTGGTTGTAGTAGTGGGCTTCTGTGTGTGGTTATGTTTCGCTCACATTGCGGAATTCTTTTCTAAACACTGTGCATGTGATTGGTGGAGATGGTCCTTTCTCATCACTTTGTGTTTTTCCCGTTTGCACGCGTTCTCTTAAGTTGCAGTGCGTTGATCCTCGGGACACTGTAGCTGTAAATTCCTTCAAATTCTTTTAGCAGAGATGTGTATTTTCTGCCCACACAGAGCTGGAAGCTAAAGGGGAGTCAGACCGTCTGTCTGAGGAGCAGCTGTCGGCGATAGTGAACAAAGCCGAGCTGCTGAAGATAACTGACGCGCACCGACCCAGCGGGACCTGGGCCTTCTGGTACCCCGAGTCTGAGACGGACAAAACAGAGCTGGAAACAGGACAGGACGTCCGGCTGAAGACCAGAGGAAACAGTCCTTTCATATGTGAGTCTGCGTCACCATGCTGCTATTACTGCTCAGCTGCCTCCACATATTTACCACTGAAAACAGAAAACGGTGCACGTTAAGCATCAAATATGTTTTTATTTCCGATAAATCCTGAAAGGGAAGAATATTTTGCTGGCTGAACCATGCATCAGCTTCAGGCAGCCTGTCTCAAGTGGGTGTTTGTTAGGGGACACAAATGCAGCACAAGATTTCATCAGAGCGCTTTAATTTGTCTTCCGACTACATAAGTTGTGTTTGTTTTTCAAAGCCAGAGGGCCCTTATGGTTTTCATGGTGATCAAGCTTGTCCTGCCACTGAACCCCATGGCAGTGGGGAGTGAATGAAATTAAAGTTGAATTTAGTTTTTCCGGCCTCTTTCGCAGTTTCATGAGTAACCTCGAGGGGAATGAACAGAGTTTGACCTCTCTTATATTCAGAAGAGTCATCCAGCCCTTTGATATTTAATAGTCAGTTCTCGGCGGCGCGGAGGGGAGTTCACAGCCTCTACTTTTACACATTTCAGCCAGCATTCATTATCATGTGATGGGCATTCTGAGGCTCACTGAGGGGGGGGGTGAGAAAAAAAAGCCAAAAAGTAGAAGTAATAAAGTGAGCTAGGTTAGCAGCATGATATACTGTATATGACATCTCAAGACTTTGTCAATCGTGTGAAAAACTGACTAGATTTTGTGTTCTTTTAACCAGCTCATCCACCTACACCTTTGACCATTTTGCCTATAAAATATTTAGTTTTATATAGAAATATGGCAAATGCTCACAAAACTACACTTGCAATACAAGAATCTATTTGGGATACTTTTGCTTTTTTCTACTGGGCTTTTTCTGTAATGAACGCCAATTCATATTTTTTTCATTAATACAAAAAACATACATAAATATAAGCAATAATTAAATAATAATTAAATGCGGAAATGATTGATTGTAGTGTGATTTGAACTGTGGGAATATTCCGGTCCTGTCGGAGAGTCTTAAACAGGCTGCACAAACACTCAGAGACGACCTTGTGTCAAATGACAAGATAGTTTTCACGGCAGGATGGAGTTTCCATACACAATTACACGATTAAATGAATAAGTAAATGTTTGGAGGTATATTAATACATGTCAGTTTATTTTTGCATTTCTACTAATCGAAAATGATTTATTTTTGTGTTTCTACATGCATTCTTGCATTGGTTTTATGTATACTTGCATTGCTTTCTTTATTTCTGAGTCCATACGTTAGTGAGGGAGGTGGTAAACTCCCTCACTAACTCTACCTGGGTCTTCGACGCCACCCTTGGTTTCTTTACATGATGGTTTCTAGATCTCTGCAGGCTAAGGCACCTACCATAAAGATCTGTTGCAGTCCTACCTCAGCAGTAAGTCTCTGAGGTCGTCTTGTCAGGGCGTGCTGCTCATTCGTGGCTCCAGGCTCACAGCTAAAGGAGACGTCATCAGACGTTGTGGCTCCCAAACTTGGAAGCTGTCTCCCTTTGGGCTTAAATTCTCCAGAAACCTACTTCCATAATCAGTGTGAGGTATAGGGTTAGACATGGACACAACGTGTCCTGCCAAAGGTGGAAAAGAAGCCATTTTGGCTATGTCAGAAAAGAGGTTCTGTGTTTTGTGTTTTTGATGACAGTTGGGGAGTTGCTTGCTTATTTGTCCAGGCCACTTTCAATTAAATCTGAAATTAAATCAAGTTATTATTAAATCAAAGCACACCCACATAGTCCTGTCAAGATGACTTTGTTAAAGCGTTAAACTTTTCATAAATAATATCTGGGTTTTTTTCCACTGCTGGACTTATTGTTGTTTTCTTTGGTGAAGAGAAACATTCAAGATATGAAGTCAAGTGTTGTGGGGCTGCGAGATCTGTGAAGACTTTAAGATGCAGCTCAAGGCCCACCTGTGTTTTATGCCTGCTGCTTTTTTCTTGAGTACTTAATGCCACCTACTTCTTAAAGGCGCTAGCTAAATAAACATACTTTCTTCTCTACCTTTGTGCTTCCAGTCTCCTTAGCCAAAGTGGACGGTGGCACGGTAACCAAATGTAACTTTGCTGGAGATGAGAAGGCCGGAGCGTCGTGGACGGACAAAATCATGGCCAACAAAGCAGACGCAGCCAGCACCCAGAAGCCTGGAGATGGAGAGGGAGCAGGGGAGGATGAATGGGTGAGGTCACCTACCAAATCTAACCCTAGCTTATTATACAGCAGTTAAAGGGTCACTCCAGTGGCTAAATTGCATTGTGGGTCATGTAAGGTGCCAGGTTTTAAAAAGCAGTCCATTGGTCTAGCATTGCCCTACTTGAACACCGTTGGGACTCATTATTAAAAACGCATGATCAAAACCGATGCAGCGCAACTAGAGATATCGCCTACATTACCCACAATGCAACTTTCCACTGAGTGACATCAGTGGAGGCAATTTATCAGATGACAGCCAGCTTCCTCTGAAGTCATGAAAAACTTCACACTACTTTTTTCACACATGCAGTGGCACTCTGCAAGATCTGTAAACACACTTTAATGTGTCAGATTGGTGAAGTTGCCCTTTAAGTTCACTGTTATGTCTATGCCCGACAGACTTTCATGGCTCTAAGAGTTATATTTCTGAATATGTTGAGCCCCTAAAAACAGCTTCCTGTCTTAGGCCTCAATCACACTGAGACTCGTCACTACAGACAGTGAAAACAGAGTGGTGCGCCAGTTTCCTGGGTCACGTCTGACATCACGAATCAGGGCGACTCCACGCCTCTTGCTGAGAAGTTGTAAATATTTATATAGTCGTAACTTTTATGCATGTTTACAAACCGCTATAAAAGTGACATGTAGCACAGCAGTGCATGCCTGGTGCAGCGCACCACAGGAAAACGATGGTCGTGCTGGCGATGCGTTTGAAGAGATGCACCTCTGCGTGATCGGCCGCTGACATGTTTCTTTAGCGTGTGAAAATGGCAAGTTTCCCTGGAACAAGCTGCAACTCTTTTTCACATTTTTCCCATAACACTTTTCATGGTTAATATCTAGTTGCATCACTCCTGTTGCTTAATTTATGCAAAAAGGGTACTTTTAAAAGTCTGGAGTAAGCAAACGCATCGTGTTTGTACATGCAAAGCTCGAATGAATATGGAAAACAAGCTCGAAGCTCTGATTTGACATAACAGGAAGTGGTCAGCTCGGTCCCTGTGCGGCAGCATCTGGTGTTCGGTCTTTATACAAAGCTGGTGATGACTTTAACAAACAGAAACCAGAGATGGCTCACTTCTCCCACATTGTTTCTCTCCCAGGATGACTGAGGGAACCCATCACTCCTGTCAGCCTCAAGTGTTGGCTCTGTTCCAGTTTCCAGGTTGAACTGCTTCAACTTGGCTCCATGCCTGTCTCTTTGTCTTCAGCATGGACTCTGCGATTCACTGGGGGACTGAACCTCTAACATATGGGGCCTTAGGGCTGGAAACCCTGCGTCACTTCTACAGTATGGAATGAGACTCTTCCAGCACCACAGAGAGTATCCGCCTGTTAGCTGTGCTGCAGACTGTGTCTTTGCAGCTGCACCCTTCTCTTGTATACTTTGGATTAGATCCTAAGGTTTACGACTGGAACTTGACCTCTGTGCTTTCAGCCTCCCTTGGTTTATTCTTCTACCATTGCTCGTTTGTGTCCAAGTGCATATGTATGATCGTTATGTCCCTATTGTTTTTTCAGCGCACTTGCTGGTTCTCCTACACGGAAGTTGAAATCATTTCTAGAGACACACACTGTGCTTCGTGTCTCGCGTTGTATCTCGTAAGATTTCCTGGGTCGTAAGATCAGTAGGTTGGTGTCCAGTATGTTTTTAAGAAATGCTGTTTCTCACCCGAGCAGCTTTATGACACTAACATACAGTTTTTTTTAGGGAACCCACAGAAAGAAGGAAAGAAAAGCCACTACAGACAAGATCATAGAAGTTCATCCCAAGGGGCTGTTGTCACGCTATGTTGTCTGTATGTGATTAGTAAACCATTGTCATATTAATTTCATGTGATGTAGGAGCTGCATATCAACTAACAGACCATCAGTCACCTTTTGTATTGTAAAGGCACTCAGAAAGAGCTTTTTTTTTTTATAAAGAATATTCATACCAGAGGCATTTATTCCTTTATTCTCTAGTTAGTGACACACTTTGAATGTCTGCTAAGTGGAGAACATCAGTTGCTTTCGTTCACTTGCTCATGGTGACGATGGCAAACCATACTGATGATAATTAGGTACATACATGCACATATACCCCTCATCTTGTCAGTCAAGGGCATTTACTCAAGTACTGCTACTTTATACTTCCATTCCACTCCATTTTGGAGGCAAATATTGTAGTATTTACTCCACTGCATGTATTTGATAACCTATGTTACTAGTTAGTTTCTGGATTGCGTGCTGCGGCGGAGTGATAGTAGCATGTTGTTTTAAATGTTTATTTGATCAGCGATTGTGAAAAAAAGACAATGATTCTGATAATCAGCCAAGTGCTGAATATCAGATCCGCTAATTGGCCTGGCCGATCTGCCGGCGCAGGTATACAATATATTCATACTGTATTATCATTACTATTGCCATCTTGTATAGATCATCATACAACAATTACTGTATTAAAGGACTCAACACATTAAACACAATATCAATGTTTTTTTTTTAATTCAAAATAACAATTTCATAAACATTCAAGAATAACTTGGTTCATTGATTACAACATATATTAAACACTTTAATACACGTTCACTATACTAAACAGAAAGGAGCTTCTGTTTCTGTCCTTTGGCTCTCACATGTGCAAATGCTGGTCTAGAAATAGTGAGCATTAAAATACTGGTACAATCAACTGCTGCATTTTACTTGAAGCATTCTTATTTTTTTCCTCCAAAAACATATTTATAATACATATTTACGAGGAAATCCATTTAACCAATGGAGGTTAACAGTTTTGATTATAAAGTAGTTTTGATCGTTGGCAACAGCAGCAAGAAAAACTGATTTAAAAAGTCAATGTGTCAGATTTTCTAAGATTGAAACATTTTCCAACATACATCTATACTATATAAAGTTGAGTGATACTGTATCAGCATCATGTGCAAAAATCACAAAGACGGGACTCAAACAGTAGTCAGGATCTTGTTACCTTTGACTGCATTGAATATACTGTATAAATAATGTATATGAGTATATACATGTCTCTCTTTGGTGCCACATTTCTCTCATGGACTCAGTCGGACTCGTGTGGCACATTTATGATTCAATTTGGTGGGAAGTGAATCTCTCAACCCATGATTATTCCTCTGGTGCATTGTCAGGGCAAAGAGTGATTCACTCTGGACTATTTTTTGTATTTAGTGGGAGGAGCAGGAGAGCCTTACAAGTTTTCAGTTAGAGAACTGAAAAAGACAGGCACCACAGTGACCTGCGAGGCTCTAACACAATAACAGATGCCGTTATATCTCGTCTTCAAACCAGTTCAGCACAATATCTTTGTGCTCTTTGACCCACTTGATGTTGACTTGGGTTTGCTCTATGGCTTGGTCCACTGCCCTGGCAGCAGGACCCAGATCGTAGTCAGTCCTAAAACGTTCCAGCTGTACGCGCACACACGCACACACACACACACACACACACACACACACACAGTGGGATTAATACAATATGTTTCCATACATTGCTCTTCATGAACATTAAAGTACAAAACTAGGCATTACTTGTCAACAAATCCTAAGAAAAGACCAAAACAAACTGAAATACTGCGATATTAAGTGAGTGTGTTAAACTCCTGCCCTGCACAGTATTTGTTCAATTATAGCTTGGCAACTCTCATTCTGAACATCAGGGAGTATTTATTTCTGCGTACTGTATGAAGCCTACCATGATTTGATGGAAAGCGTTTGGATCTTTATAGCTAATTCCCCATTTTTGACAACTACATGTGGGCAGAATTTTTATATGACTCACTTGTTTGATAATATATAGGGCATGGTTGCTTCTATGGCAACTCACTGCGAGCTGTTTACTAAGCTGCCTCAGCTAATTGGATTTACAGATACTGTCAGTCGTGTTTGTCATGATTGTACGGCTTGCTGTGCGAACAAAGTACATTTTACTATCTGGGACAGGAAAAGGACACCGGACGATAACGAAGATTCAGATTCTCTTGTGAGTGCTGTCTTAATTCAGCTGAACACGAACACACAGACACACACCTTCAGTGCCTGCTGTAGCTCACTAGCGTATGGCAGATGTTCAGCAAGGTGTTCTGGCTGGTTGGTCGGTCAGTGGTCAAACTTGCACAAGTATGTTGACTAAGCGCAAGTGATCCCACGATCAAACTCAGGCATACAACGCAGCAAAAAAACGCCTCTGTTTCTTTGTGAGCACAGCTAGCTTTTATTAGCCTCAGCCGGCCTGGTAGATTCCAGAGTTAGGAGAAGAGTCTGCTAAAATGAACTATTTCCTCATATGTGATTTAGGTTTGTTAAAAACCTGTGGGCTAGAGTTTGTCAAGTCAATTCGTTTCAGTCATTTGCTCAAAATAAGCTACAGGGTGTGTTCATGGTGATGAGGGAACATGTCATCCAGTGCAACACTGTGACTCATTTTTGAGTCCTTTATAGGTTTTGGACAACAATCAGGCTCTGGATACACACACAAAACTTGTAAGTAGGAGACACTCGATGATCGTTTTTATCTTCCTGTGGAATTTGTTGACAGTTAGAAAAATATAGAACGTGTAACCAGCCTTGTCCTTTGAAGTAGAAATAAGAAATGGCTTAGTGAAAGAAAAACTAACATGTTGTCACCCATAGAGCTCACACTGACAGGGAGACGTCTGATAAGATATCAGGGTGTAGCTAGTTACTCATGTAATATAAATCAATCACTGGTACGTGACTGGAAAGACATGAGTTTTCATTTACATCAGTGCTCGCTGCTATTATCATTTGACCCGATAAGTCATCAAGAAATTACCTCCTCCAGCTCAAATTGTTTGGAGAACCTTTTGGTCACTTCGTTGATCAGGAACGGTCCGCCACTGTGAGGGGAGAAAAGGTAGAGTGGACAAAATATTAGAGACAGTTATCAGTTCGTCAGCAACACGAAGTACAGAAACTTAATAGACTGCAAAGTTTAATCAAAACCTCTCTGAAACAGATCCGACAAAAGCTGAACATTGACCTTCGTGAAGGTAGAATTAATTGCGGTTGTGTTAGGCTTCACTCATTTGAGCAAAAGGAAGACCTACACAAATACGAATTGCAAAAATCCCTGCTGATTACTCAAGTTAGATCAAGATCAAGGTGTCACTGTGTGCTCGTAAAATGAATTCCTGTCTGTTATGTATATTTAAACTCTGATAGCGAATGATTTAACTTCCTGGTAACAGCCAAACAGTGGCGAGTGTGAATGATAAGCACTGATTAAATAAAAAGACCTTTGTACTTGATGACACTGCAAGACTTTTATAAGCCACTGCTGATTATAGCCTGTTCTTTTATGGCATTGCCTGTTTATTCAAGTGACTCGACCGTCTTTCAGTTCGTTACAAGAGGCCTCTGTAAACAACAGCCGCCAGGCAAGATGAGCCTCTCAGAAGTCTGTGATGTGGCCTTACGTCCATAGGAGATCACTAACAACACCAGTCTTGTCTTCTGAATTGGCGCTAATGGCCTCAAAGCGGGTCACAAGACAGAGCTTTGAGCTCTGTGTTCAGCGTAAGATGGATGGATCAGTTTGGTAGTTAAAACAGTGTGGAGTCTGAATTTCTATAATCAGAAAAATGCTGAAAATCCATTCCAATGATCGACCAGGCCATGCAGCAGTAGTACCTGGGAGCATTGGGACAAGCTGAAAACGCAAAATCTGAAATACTGTTACCTCAGGTGGGTCTACTGGGAAAACTACAGCCCATAAAACACAGAATCAGAGCTACTTTATGAGTTAACAGGTAGAGCACGCCACAAACAAAGCCAAATAATCAAAGGTGGGGTAGGCCAGGTCTTATGGGACCCATAATGGTGCTAGATTGTCAGTTAGTCTCTAACTTTGCTTGTTGTCCTTTGGTGCCGGGCAAATAGGGTACAGTGGATTTTTTAGAGGGTTTCCAGACAAGCATATTTCAAAGATGTGAAACTGTTGATGAACTGAGTGACCTTCTAGCCTTTTTTTTTTG
The DNA here is from genome assembly GCA_900302685.1 of Spondyliosoma cantharus. Lineage (NCBI taxonomy): Eukaryota > Metazoa > Chordata > Actinopteri > Spariformes > Sparidae > Spondyliosoma > Spondyliosoma cantharus. Next base: position 18,528 of record OMLP01011696.1, on the reverse strand, counting down.
TAGCTCATTGTATTGGATTTAGCATATTAGAGCATTAGCAGCTAAAGATCCAAATATTTTTCAGGAGTTGTTGGGGAGCAAAAGGAGGCTGAATGTTGAGCTTGCTTTCAACAGGCGGTCACAAACGTGACACCAAATAAATGTTAATGCTCAGCGTCCGATGGATGTGTAAATGGGAAACGGGTTGCTAACATGTTAGCCGTGCCAACTTCACAAAGTCATAATATGACAAATGATTGAGAGATTGACAGTGCTTTGAAGAGCTCCACATCAGAGTTCTCACAATCAAGCTGCTGTGTTCGGCTCGGCTTCTCCACCCTGACAAACGTATGTTTTGGGGTAAACCGTGAATACTTGTAATTGTCTCATAAATCTGTTGGGGAAATGGCTAAATTAAAATGTTCAGCACTGACGCAAAACACTGCCCATCATCAGCCTCAAACCAAAAATACGTCTTAATATAAACGTTTCAAGTTTATAGTTGTCAAACCCGACTACACAATCTCAAATACTCAAAAGGAGATGTCATCCGTAAAAATCAATATGAAATGCAGGAGACGGAGTCCAAATAGCAACTTACTCCTGACTGACGTAGTCCCAGTGTGCTCTGATAAAGTTCCACGCCAGCGCCTGTCCCGCCACGTTCCTCGCTACGTTGGTAATACTGGAGGCAACATCCATGAGACGTATCTTCTCAGGGTCCAAAGTGTATTCCAGGTATCTGTAAGATAAGGAAAGCACTGACTAACTCTGCCCTGCTTGTATGGGATTCACCTTATCAGAAGTGTGTCTGTGATTTAAGAAGATACCACATAAACAGTCTACAGACGTCAGGACATGATGTGTCATCTTGGATCTGTTTGCTGGTTTTACCTGTTGAGCAGCCAGATTTTCTTGGTGCAAGACAAAGCTTTAAGGAGGTGGTCTTTCTCTGAGGTGTCACTGGTGGTCTGATACATTTCCCAGGCAAATTCCCACTCTTCCTTCCCTCCAGCAGCCACGGCTTGGCAGTAAATCACAGATCGCAGGTTGGGGTTGATGCTGGTTGATGTTTCGTTGATGGCCCTACAACAGGACAGTTTCATTTTCAAGTTTTCTTGAAAGTGCTGTTGACTTGACATTTTCCTGTCCATCAGTATATTTGTAGACATTCTTCAAATCTTCTCCATCTGGTCTACTTTTGTCTATATTCTCCCACCACTGCAAACTAAGGGATTGCCAGTCTTTACAGTGTGTGGAAAATGATTAAACTAAACTTCTGGCTATATCATCCCTTTAAAGCGAAACTGAATCCACAACATTATTACATTTTTGATGAAATGGCCATGGTCCTCAGGTGTCAATCTTTTCTCAGTCTTAATCCTGTTTAGTTCTGATTTTGGCCTTTTTGGATTTTTGGACAAGATCTTGTTGAGTCTTGATGTACATGCAAACACACTGTCAAGTCAGTGTTAACTATAACTTTACTACAATCACAACTTTGCCCGAAGGGGCTTTAGAGTCTGTGCAGCACACAACACCCTCTATTCTGTTAATTTCGGATGAAGATTCCTCGATTAGTGGATAATACACATCCACGTACAAATATGGGTAAATGCAAATGCGTTGACATTTCCATGCATGTATACACATGCGTGTGTGTTGAGGTTCTGAGCAGATACAGCATGCAAATTTAATGAAGGGTTCGTGTCTCTACTTTAAAGTTGCATCAGGTAACTTTGCCCATTTCTGATTACAAAAGGTTAAAGAGTTTCTGTAAAGGCACTGAAGTTTGGTTTTGCCAAATACATGGTCAGTTAGAATGAACAGGATCATTTTAATTCTAATTGACGGCCCATGGAGCGATTTAGGATTAAAGGTCATGTTAATGTAAAGTGAAACTTTTGCAGCTGAGTGCAGCTTTAAAGATGAGAACCAACATGTGGTAATAACAGCCACCAACAATTAACACAAAAAGGGATTAAATGACACACACGTTTACTAAATCATTGCTGGAGTGTAAAGCTACAGAACATAATGAAAGCTAGTACAGTGAGAACACTTATTGGAAGCCATCATGTGCAAGTGAAGGAGAATTTCTGATGGTATGAAGTAGAAATATCATTATATAAATGACGTATGATATAAACAGTTAATATATCTCATTAATATAATACTTATCCAGAAGTGTTCGTACCGGCTTGTGTCGTTTTTGATGTCATCATTGATGTCGTTTTTGATGCTGTCCATCCAGTTAGCATACATACGAGAAGCCATTTCTACACAATCTGGTAGTCCGTTGGAACATGCAAACCATATAGCGAGGGTCTGGCTGCGCCTTGGAAATGAAGCGTCACAGTGACATTTTAGATCACAAGTGCTGAACTTAATGACATTGAATGATATGTAATGCATTTTTAAAATACTTAAGAGATGCTGTTGAGGAAAGATAGCGAGTGTCCCTTAGCCAAGATTATTTTGTCAAACTACTGTTTCCAAGATTAAGGCTTTAATATAGAATGGATAGCTCAAATAAAGTGTTCTGGGTGTTGGTAGCCATGGTGTAATAACCATAAAGAGCCAGTACCTTGCACATTACCGGGACCCTATGAAAAACAGGCTCAACAGGTATCACAAGTATAAATATCTACCAATGGAATAAAACCCACTGAATGCTATATTACAGACAGTGAAAGGTATGAAAAGTAGCTATTGTCAAAAGAATATTAAATGACGAAGGAGTAATATAACAACTTTTTTTTAAAAAGTATGTCTGCAATCAACACTTTATTATGGAAGCCGAGATCTGCCATGGATTTTTCTTATTTTTATGCACTGTTATCTCGTAATAACGACTTATTATCCCGTTATCTCGATATAACAAAGATTGTTTTCTCGTGATAACGAACTAATTAATAATGTGTTCGTCTTGATTTCAACCTACAAGAGCTGCCACGAACGGCTTCCGTAGCCACTGGCTGTAGCTGCAGCCTGCCGGTAAGTTACACTTTACGTTAGTTTGTTTACTAGACTGGGTTTTTTTATGGGCTACCGGTTAGCAGATGAGAGGCTGACAAACTCCTATCTATCCGGCTGCTTCAGCTAAGGTAACGTGAATGTAAATGTTGCCTGGACCAGGCGGTGGCAGCTCTTGTAGGCTGAAATCAGGACGAACTCATTAACCAGCGCGCAATCATCAGACTTGAAAATTAAACCTCGACAACAAAAGTATTTCTGCATTGAGATAACGAAATAATTAATTTGTTATCACGACAAAACAATCTTTGTTACATTGAGATAATGGGATAATAAGTCGTTATCATGAGATAACAGTGCATAAAAATTAGAAAAATCCATGGCCGTTCTCGGCTTCCGTACTTTATAAATATTATTTAACGATATTAAAATCATACTTTTTAGATTAAAAAACAATTAAACAAAGTGTATTTTTCAACTCCAACTTATTAATTAGTGCTATATGGAGAAATTTTTAACAACTGCTTTGTTTGACTTTTTTATTATTAATTGTATTATTTATAATTCAAAGATTAACACCAAATAATCATTTGCTCAATTCATGATTAATCATGACTACAGTTACATTCATTGCATCTTTCACCAGAAACAACCCATGGCTTCTTCAAAAGTGGCTCCATATAAGCACACACTATACTGACAGTCCACACTACACATCTGTCTATAACGGATGGTGTCAAAGCCAACAATGCAAATTCTCACATCTGGTCTGCATTGGCTCTCCTGAGCAGGGCTGTGAGTTTGTAAAAGTGTAAACATGTGTAAATCTGTTGAGGATAAACTGAGGAAAGATTCTGTCCTAACGATAACATGATAGTACCCCCGAGGGATCAGTAAAATAGATCTTTCCTTACTGTGATGTGGGGTCTTTTGGCATTTCTGAAACGTCCGTATCGTTCTTGTAGACGTTGTACAGATTCTCAACCTGTTTCTGGAGGTACACCTGCAGGAAGAGACAAGTATTACGGCAGAGTTTCAGGAGAGCACACAGCAATTTAGCAAGTTTACAGCACATCTGCTATGTTCTGATGAGGGATGAACATTAACACCAGCAGGAACATCCATCTTCTCCACCCACTACAGGTTCAATTCAGTGAGTAATGTACAAAAGCAAGATACGTATGTTTCATTTCAAGTTAAAAAAAAAACTGTGTTTTAATGACACATGCCTGCATGGGTCCAAACACCTCGGAGCGGTCAAACATGAGGACAAAGTATTCAAGGTTCCTGACTGTTGACTCCCAGGGAATGTACTCTGTCTCATTCCGAAGGAAGCGGGTTGAATTCAGAGCCAGAGTCACATCGACGAGTTTGGCTCTGAGGACAACAAAGATTGGATTTAGTAAGTTCAGCCATTAAATAAAAGAAGAAAAAAAAAAGAATGTTCGTCACATTATGATTACAGCCTTGCAACACATTTAACCTGCAGAGAATTGATGTCTGGATCAAACTGAATCCGAGGCCATTACCTTGCCAAGTTGAATGCATCATCAATGAGCTGCCCTCTGTTCATCAGGGGGATCCTCTACGAAACAAGAGGAAGGCGAGAGACAGTTCACAGATGTTTCAGTTTACAAAGATCCAAAATATGAAGACACTTATTCAACGCTCCGGCAAAAACATGGGAGCTGTTCATGTTTACGAATCATTCGAAGATGTGAGTGATTGCATAATGGAAGAAGTTCAAGTTATGTCAAATGTAACCAGAGCATTTCAAAACGAAAATGCGGTTAAAGCTATTAAATTCAGAATCTGATTCATCTCATTTGTCATGCAGCTCTACTGTCAATCTGCATACTAATTTGATCTAGTTAAGAAGTTAATTTAATGCTTTAAACAAAGAGGGAGGCGCTCTTAATGTTCATTTATTTCACCTGATCAAAATTATTAATGTTACGTTTCTTGCGTTGAGTTTCTTGGGTCAAGTCCAGCTTTAAAGGTGCAATATGTAAGAATTGGCCACTTGTTGAATTGATACTCACGTAATATACATGGCAGCTTATAGTCAGTTATAGTGCCGTTAGCTAGATAGCCGTGAAGCTAGCGGCGAGGGCTGGCAGCTTAAAGCACCAAGCAAGTGTTGGTGTTTACACTGCTAGCACAGGAGCTTTGAACTCTAATGGGCCAGGGCGAGGCGGTTAGCATGCTAAACATTGCAATACAATACACAGACGCAATACCGTCAGTACTCTTATTCCTCCACATGCTGTTGCTTTCCCATATCTCTCTATTATTATTATTGTCTCTATTTTTTGAGACTACCTTTGCACTGCTACATATTTCCCTCTCTCCTGCTGTGTTACCTGCGCATTTCTCCCAAGGGGATCAATAAAGGATCATCTTAATCTTACTCGTAATTTAAATGTTTATTAGCTTACTTTTTATTCTTGAATGTTTTCAACTAATATTATACATGCAATACATGTTGCACCTTTAAGCAATCTGATTTTCTTTTATCAACATTGTACGCACAATAAAGTTCACTTTCTAGTCAAAAGCAGCTGGTGAAATGTCTTTCCTGATTCAGCTGAATGAACAATGTACGGATGGAGGTTGGTTTCTGCACAGATCTGTGATTTGCCAACTCATTACTTGACTCGGTACTCACAGAGCGGTCCTTCTCTAGCTGACTCAGGAGGCGTCCCCAGTTCTCGAGGTCGTAATTGACCCTGTAGTATCCCGTGCAGTTGATGTTTGCCAGGAACCACTCTCCTTTCTTAGAAACAAAGTCGTCTGTCCGCGCTTTGAAGCAAAGTAATTGTCGAAAAATAAGTTTTACTTTACTGACTATAAATCGCAAAAATGAATGCAACAGTTATAAAGATAAATGAAAAACAACGTGAAGAAAGGCTAATCTTGTGTATCTGATCGTGGTCTGTCTCATCAAACTTCCAAATGCCTTCAATCAAAAGCCATTACACAGCTGCCTTAGGATGTCCAAAAATCAAGATGAAGAAGAAGTCATGAGTTTCGCTACCTAGTCCTTTGTAAGCTTGATGAAAAAGAGAAGGTACAAGGCAAACTAGGTGATTGTTTGATATGAAAACAAAGCTGAGAAACAAGTTGTTTAGTCCAAGGATCTGTGTTGTATATTGTGTTACCTGCGTTTCCTTCCAAGGGGAAAGAGTCAGGTTCAGATATATCTGTCATGTATGTGATTGGGACCTGCCACAAAAGACTACACAAACAGAAACAGACAAAGAAGCGGGTGTAAGTTCAGGTTATGATACAGCCACAATTCTCATGATCTGGGAAATGATAATTGAGCCCTATACAATGTGGAATAAAGAGTCAAAACAACACAGCGGTCTGTACATGAAATCTTATCAGAGTCCAGAGCTGTTATGGTCTGGATGTGGCCAAAGACACTTCGAACCATGTCAGGTTGGGTTATTGTGCAATTCACCATGGCAGTGTAGTGAAGCACATAGTTACAAAACATTGCTTCAAAACACTCAACATGGCCAGAGGTATAATCCACTGTAATCAGCTGCAGTGATGTCATGCCGGCCTGACAGAAAGAATTGCTCAAAAAGAAGGGATTGTCAACACTGACTGTATTCTGCCCACAGATACAGATAGAAGAAACATATTCATACAGTTTTTTTTCAATTATTAAGTGCTCTGTATGTGTTATGTTTAAGAGTATTGTAGGGCTGGGAGATATGGACTAAGCACCTCCATATCGATATTTTCGACAGTATTGCTTGCTTTCACAAAGTATGAATACAGTGATATTTTTGATCAATAATCATCAGTATTATGTAGATATAGTGACTAAGTGAGTCAAGACAAGGATTAGAAAAAAGGCAAGTTTAGAAAATGACCCCTCGTTACTGTATTGCAGCATTTAAAACAAGGAAAAGACAACGCATGATGTCTGAACATACTGTATAACCATTTCCTAAATCTAAGGTGATTTATAGTCTCATATCACGATAATGATATGATATCAATATATATCATTTGTATGTGTGTTTCCTCATAGATATATTGGGGGGGGGGGGGC
>OMLP01011696.1:1060-11484 GCA_900302685.1 Spondyliosoma cantharus | reverse complement strand
ACCTCTCGGAGTATTGCAATACATTTCAACACCACCACTACAGCCTACAACATGGCTGTGAAGTTGAATCAACATCTCTCTAAGTCTGCATTCAGATGGAATGTATTTCCATTGACTTTGCAAAGTCAGTGGAAAGATGCAAGTGAAATTAATTATTGCAAATTCAGTCCAGTCCAGTGCGAGTTCTGTCTGACCGCACACAACCAAGCCAAAACCACACACACCCAAATAGACGGTGCTAGTGTCTTAATGGCGCAGGGACTACTCTGCTGGTAAACTGGCAGACATGATCAAGATGCCAATAAAAACTGAAGATCATCAATTTGGAACCAGTTTTTTGCATTTGCTTACATTTTTCATCTACAGTATGCATTGGTCCAAACTTCAAGTTAACAAGCCATTGAGTCACAATGTAATCTAAACAGTTGGAAGGTGAACTTCAACACAATCCTTCGTCTGTGTTATCAGTGATGGGAAACAACAACATGACATTATTTTATGACCCTGTAAAGTTGTTGTGGAAATCATGTTAACATGTTAATGACATGTGGAGCAGTTCCTCAGCATTCATTTGGAGTGTTTCTGTCCAGCTATTGAATGCAAATCCAATATTGTTTCTCCTGCTGTGCTTTCGTGTCCACTAACTCTTGTTAATGTATCTTTAGTCACTAACTTCTGCACTATGTTCACAAGCTAGTCACTAGTTTGTCTGCTGTGTCGTGCTGGACTAGGACAAAGAGTGTGTTGATCAGAAAAAAACAGCTGTCTGCTGCATCTAGAAGCAATGCTGATGAACATGGTGAGACTGAACTAAAACCAAGGAGCTGAAAGACATCAGAAAGCTCTGTAGACCCAAGAAGAGCTGCAGAGTTGGGTGATAATTCATAGTGGAGGTTCATAAATGAAAGCACTTTTCACATTACACATTGCTGTTTGATCCATTGTTCATTTAAAAATATGGCTTGGTGCAGTTTTAGCATATAAAAGGAAAAGTGAAGGACCCAGTAATAACCATTGTGGGACTCCACATTTAACCTTCCTTCACGTATTATCAATTGTACATATTGTTGTCTGTTATCCAAAAATATACACCTATTATGAGATTGGCTGTAGTTTGGAGAGAAGTACTGTATGTCATGATGTACAGTAAAAAATACCTTTATAAAAAAAAAGATGAATAAATGAATAAATAACTGACCAAACCATGTCATTGTTTTCCTTTCATCTGTTTTTTTGATTAATGCCATTGTTAACACTATTACTAAAGATGTAAATCTATTTGCTCTAAGTACATACGGATGCTGCAGGAATGGACAGTAAACGAGCACAGTTTGGGAGTGTTAACCAAACTGAAAACTGTTCACTGCAATGTCCATTTAGCACATACCTAGATTCGGAGGAGGCGTTGAACAGGAAGTGCTTCTGGGTGATTTGTCCATTATTAGTGTTGATGGTGACAACTGGATAACCAATTTGTTTTGTCCAGGATTCCATCACCTTGGCAACATTGGTGTGACCATTATCGTCGTGTACAGCCTGCAAGCGTGGCAGAGGTCAGTTAATGTTTTAGGATGAATAATACCATAACCTGATCAAATCCCTATTCAAACAATCAAATAAGATACTGATAAGACACTACCTTAAAGCTGGTTAAAAAAAACAAAAAAAAAAAAAACATGACAAAATCTTAGACTTTACCTTCTGAACATATTTCCAGAGGTCGCTCGGTTCAGTGTTTTGAAACATGAAGTCTGCCAGGTACCTCTGAAACACAGAAACAGAGAGAGAGAGGTTGTAGTTAACATACTGGACCTTCAAAATTATTTTGCACATATGCTGTGTGCTGTATTAAAATATCAAAACACAGCTGCAAGTTTTGGCGGCAGTAATGCTAAAATGAATATTTGGCTGAAAACAGGTTCTCAGGTTGTAATGTGTTTGGCCAGTCAAACTTGATCGGCAATGATAGACCAGGTGCTGTGAGTCTGCAGCGGAGTGTTTCTCGGTCCTGCACGCTCCTCTAGAGATCCTGACATTATTAATTTCAGTAATCTCATCGCTTCACACTACTGGGAAAATGACAGCCACAATGATTTTGCTTGAGGAAATGGAAACCACAAGTGACCATACATTTTGGATTGTGAACCTGTTTGTTTTTTCCCTCAAAAAATAGACCAAGACCAGATGTCGGAATGTGAGGCTTGAGAGCCGCAGTGATGGTATTATTGTCAACAAATTAGATTTGGATACATGATGGAAATTGTGTTTAATGCTGCTCCGCATCACAATTTGTTGGATCACTAGCTGAATTGAATGTTTTTAACTACAATTGCCTGTGTGACTTCATAGATATATGGGGGTGGGTGTATTTCCATTGACTTGGCAAAGTCAGTGGAAGATGCAAGTGAAATTAATTATCGCAAATTCAGTCCAGTCCAGTGCGAGTTCTGTCTGACCACACACAACCAAGCCAAAACCACACACACCGAAATAGGCGGTGCTAGTGTCTTAATGACGCAGGGACGACTCTGCTGGTAAACTGGCTGGCTAACAGCAAAAATGCTGGAAAGAGAACAACATGCGAGAGCTAGTGAACAATAGTAGCTCTTTACTTTCTCCTCAGTAAGTTATGGCATTAAGCTCACATAGTTTGTTCAAAAATGTTATTTGTCGCATCAACTCCTGCATCGCATCTGTCTACAAACTGACACAGGGGTCGAAGTAAATGGTCCATTTTGGATTCTTTGATTCCCGAAAAGTCATCACTTTTGACACATCTTCCTCTTGGTGAACCAAGCCATGAACATTGGAAATGAACAGGTTTTTCGACAACAGTTTGCTGATTCCAGTGCAGGTGTGACTGGACCTGACAGCCGTTTCAACAAAAACTGAGCATTATGAACAACATGATGGTAGGGCTACTTGGTACTACACAGCTGTGGTATTAGATATACACTACTGCACCAAATCGAAGTAAAACTTGTTCGTCCCAGGGATAAAAACAAACCCAAATTACTGTTGCTTGATCTGCTACCGTTCAAAGTCAACTGTATTTTTTTTTTTTTGCCTTCAGCAGTGGCTTCTTCAACATAGATAGAAACAGTATAATTCAGACACTAAATATATTATTTACATTTAGAATAGTTTGGGCCACTCTTTTTCTAGGGATTATTGTGCACTTGGCACTGAAATAGGAACCAGTTCCTGTTTAAATCTGTGCATATTTGGATGCTTGGCTTCCATTGTCTTTTACCAGTAACTTCTTTTACTAAAATTGTTGCTCAAAGGAGCCTTTGTCTCATTCTGCCCTTTCAGCTTTTCAATCTGGTTGAACATTGCTCAGCGTCTTGTTCCCCACGTATCTTTTTCAAACCCTTCATATAACACTGTTTTCAAAGAGGACTTTCTACAACCTAAAAGCATGAAACACCATTTCAAAATTCCGAATCAAGCTGTTTGGACAGGCGAGTCCAAACTTCTGAACAGCAGTGTGTGTACGAAAATCCCTTTTCTCAGAACATATCAGTGGAGTGTCTTTGGCTCAGAAAAGACTCATAATACCACATTTTCTGAAGAACCTGTGGCTACATGATAGTGTGCCTTAATAACTGACACCACTTATGGCCAACAAAACAGCGCTTATTTATCCATCTGAAAAAAATCCATGTGGCACTGACAGTTTTGTAATGAATGAGGAGAGTCTCTGAAGGGAAAAATGAAGTTCTTTACTGTGTTGGTTGAAAGTAATTTGCTTTTAGTTTTTACATCTGGTTGATGAAAGTAAACCAGGAATACACAGTATTAAAAGAGATTTATGTGATTTTGAAGCAGGCATTTCTTTTTTTTAATTTTTCAAACCCTCAATTATGGACTGAAATTTAAAAAAACTTTGCTGTGCTAGCTTGCTTCCCCACCCATGTTGTAAGTCATGTCATATGAGGAGGCGCAAAGTTATAAAAAGGAATCATCTTAGTGGAAAAAACAAGTTTAGACTGTAGAGTTTAAACTTGACTGGTGAGAGTTTAAAAATGCTTAGTGTTTTGCTTACTTTAATCCCTTTGTGGAAAGTTGTTTCTCCCACCATGTCTGCCAGCATTCTCAGCACCGCCGCCCCCTACAGAGTGAACACCAAATGCATTTGTATGTTAATTTCCATAGCAGTCAGATAAAGCTGAAAATGAAACAAACAATATACTGTATGTATAAATATAACCATAACCATGTGTGCTTCCATCTTACACACCGTCATCGTGGTAATGAGGATTGATGTATATTCATAGCTAGCGTGATTTGACTCTTTACCTTACAGTAAGTTATAGCATCAAACATCTGAACGATCTCAAGAGTCGTCTGGACATCTCCCGCCGGAGGACTGAGAGGATGGGATGAGACCAGAGAATCTTGCTCAAACGCTGAGTGGAGGTTGAATAGGATGGACAGTTCTTTCTGAGGAAAACAAATACAGACAAGACCACTTGTTGCATGACCCAGGTTATATGTTTGCATCAAGCTTTCCCTTCGTGTGTACTTTCCAAAGCTTTGCTTCGGAACAGAAAAGAGAAAACTTGAAGAGCATTTGTAACTACTCAAAACAAGGATCTTCATTAGACGTATGTGTTTGCTGAATGATTGAAGTGAACTTACGATTTTAAAAGTAGGCTCAACCCAGTCTGCTGCCAGGAATGACATGTAGGTGGCAAAGCCCTCATTCAGCCAAATGTTGTTCCACCAGTTCATTGTGACCAGATTTCCAAACCACTGTCCACAAAAAGAGAAAATGTGGATAGTTGAGGCAACAACTTCCTGTCATACTCGATATTTAATTCAGATCTCCTATCATGTTTTCTATCCACGCTAACACACAAAGAGTTTTTTGCTCTAACCTGGTGTGCCAGTTCATGTGCAATGATTGTGACGATATATTCCTTGTGCAGCTGTGAGGACACTTCGTCCTCAAAGAGCAGGTTTCCCTCTTGGTACGTGATCAGTCCCCAGTTTTCCATTGCTGCTACTTCTAAGTCTGGCAAGGCAATTTGATCTGCAGGAATAACATAGATATGACCGATGATCAGATTAGTGACATAAAATTGTTCAGCCAGTACTATGTAATATTGTCCGAGAGCATCAAGTAGGTTTTCCTCGGAAGAGCAGAGCTGCTCTGGAAGTAGAACTAATCTGAAGCTGCTGGCTACCGACTGAAAAAACACTGTTAGTTTGTGAGTGGTTGAATTGTTGAAACCCGAGAATGTCCCAATCTATTAGGGAAATTAGCACGGTGTTTTGAATGTAGTATATATGTTGAAGAAGAGAAAGGAAGTACTCAAAGCGTCAACATGCACAATAGAACTAACTCTCTCACATACAATGCAACACATAACAAAGTTGAGGTGATTTGAAAAAAATGAAATAAAGGTACAACTATTGCTTTTTGTTGTTGCTGTTTTAGATCGTTCTGCTGCAGAGGAACAGCAAGCCTTACATCTTTGCGGATTGCACACCATCACCACAGTCACCGCCCTGACTGGCCAATCGAGTGGCTACACTGTATTTCCTTGCATAAATATGAAAATGCTGCAGCCTGTGTGTCTGTCATGTTTGTTAACCATACAACAGTCAGTTTTAAACATGCTGAGTTTAAAAGAACAGGAATGAGCACAGTTGGTATAAAATGTCACAATGCATTACATTCTACCCTGTATCGCAAACTAGTACAAAATTACTGTAGCGTTTACATTATGTCATGTCATGTCATGTCATGTCATGTCATGTCATGTCATGGTCTGTAACCACTTTATCCCTTTTATGGGGTTGTGTTTTTTTTTTTGCTGGAGCCAATCACAGCTGTCTCCGGGCGAGGGCAGGGTACTCCATGGACAAGTCGCCAGCTCATCGCAGGGCACATTTACATTATACTAATATGAAATTATACAAGAGAGAGAGAGAGTAGTGCATGTGGCTGTACTCATGCCGTTGTCATTGTCATGACAGAAAGAAAACAAAGACGTTTTTGACAGTGACAATGACACTTTTTACCTCCATCTACACATCAATCCGATCATTTCAGGACAAAGTCTTACCAAGCGTTGTCTGCTGGTAATTGATTTCGAAAAAATTTTCATAGTACTCAAGAATCCTTCCAGTGACGCTGGCTGCATACCGAGTGTGACCTGCCGCCGTGGCCTCAGGACGAGCATATGTCTGTGTGAGTAAAGCACAGCGATCAGACGAAGCAAAGTAGACATCGTGTCATATTTTTGTTCAAGGAACAGTTCACCCACACATGAAAATTCTGAAAATGATCTAATCATGCGATAGAAAATCGGAAGAAAATACATTTCCTGGAGCTTCACGGGAAGACATGGCCTTGTTCTGCATTCAAGCTTCTGCTTGAAACAGGGTAACGCTTTTAGCTTAGCAGCTACAGTGAAGATCATCATCTTAAAAACAGGTGTAAATAACATCTAAAATCAATTTGGGATCTTTCCGTCAGCATGAAACTGGCAATATTTAAATTTTTGGGTGAGCTGTTCCTTTAACTCAAGCTTCATAAGAAAATAGTGTCAGCTGTGGAAACATCTTATATAAAATTGCTAAGATTATAGTCACACAAGCCAAGGGTAAAACCATACCGAAAGCAATCAGATTAACCTTGAATTAACTGAAGAACACATACTTTGATTTCCACATTGTTATATTTGGTGGGGAGTGATGTGAAGTCTGAAACCGTGAAGGCAAACAAGTATGTAGACATCTTCTTGGTGGGATAAAACTCGGTCATTTCCCATTCATCGTCTATACTTTGGGAGCCTGAGAGAGCAAGCAAAGAAGACCCGTATAAGGAAAGAAATGTTTTATTCAGTCATTACTTCTTTTTCTGCATCTTTTATTGCCATGTGGCCAGAAGCCCAATAAACACACACACCTGTTACATGTGAGTACATTTTTAAGAGGCAGGAGCTATAATAACAGCTTGTTTTTTTATTGTTTTACCTTTCTTTGCCTCATTTCCCAGAACTGTCGCGCCTTTCCTGTGGACGACGTTCACATGAAACACAGCCTTCATGTCCGGCTCATCGAAACAAGGAAACACTCTCCTGGCGCTTGTCGGTTCCAGATTGGTGGCGGCAAGAAATCTATGAATACAGATAAAGACAGTCAGCCTTTCATTGTCAGGCTTGTGCTGATGGAACATGAGAAGAAATAGGAATTAATATGGATATCATAAAGGACTGATGACAATTCAGAGGCACTGACTTCAACGGATGGCCACTGTGCTTTTGTGTCTTTGGAATATTACCAGAGACTTAGTCTATAACATGAACAGGTAGCCAGATGGAAAAATGGATGTTTCGGACAGACAAATGAAAACCAGTCGACGACCACTGAGCAGCACGTTAATGGCCTTTGGCCCAGTAATTTAAATAAGTATGAAACAGTGTGTGAAAACAGCAGGGAGAATACATGAGTGAGAGATTTTATGTAGGACAACTACACTGACAAAAGCATTAGCACAGTGTGTGTTCCAGCACATTTCTCCAATCAGTGATTTCATACTGTGTTTGAGTTCATTTTACCCTGTGGGCTGGACTGGACTTTTTCGTCTAGAATACTACAGTCCATGAGCAGATAAACGAACAACCACCTCCCACACCTCCTTTTTTAAATTAAAATTGTACCGACACCAATCCAGATGTGCTCGTATGTTGACCCGTTTTGATCTCATCTAGTTTGTTTTCTGTTTCAGCGTTTCAAAAATCCTTGTGATTTGGCCAAGTTTGATTTCTCAAAAGAGAAGTGTAAGACAGGACTCACTGCTCAACACTAAGTGCTTACATCTCTTCTCACCTCTGATGTAAAATAGATAATTTATCTGATATGACCTTAACATCAAGATGAATGTTCTGACAGGGTTGCTTCAGGTTTTTTTCTCAGGACTCTCGGGGTGGTATCCAGTTAAAGCATATAGATAAACGCCACTTAATTTTTTTTCCGATAAGTTCACAAATTATTTCTCCTTTTTTTCAGTTTTCTGTGGCAGTCCCATTATGTTTAGGCAACAAAGATACTTGGTTATGTTAACTAAAACATTTTTGGCTTGGGTTAAAGTAGACCCTATTGCAGCATTAACCACATGCCAGAAAGGATCATTTCTACCATGTGCATATTTTTCTCATCTTTTTCCCCGAGCCGCAGAGGTATGACATTACAAAAACATCATTGGTCAGTTGAAATGTTGGTCCCGGAGCAACATAAATGATGATGTTCCAGGTACAACACAGACACTGCGATCTCAGACCTTGCCTGATTGAATAGACTAGTTTTATATGCAGCACAGTGCATTTTTTACTTTCGTCAGCATAATCTATCTGCTTGTTACACCTACATGTCTCAATGTTTCTAATTCTAAACACACTGAACACAGAATATATGACTTCAAGGTGTCAAACAACTCTTCTATGGAGTTGTTTACAGGCCCTGGAACAAAAGTAATGTAACAAGCGCTGTAACTTATTACTTTTGCAGATGAGTAATTAGAAAAAGAAACATAATCACTTTATCAATATGTACTGTGTAATGAGTAGCTGATATCATTTTCTAAGAAATCCTTCCAACAAAGCAAAAATCAAGAAAAAATATCAAATTGAATCTAAAAACTAAACATAAATAAGGATTATTCATGAAACAGAATGTTTGTGTATGCAACAAAAATACTTCATTCTTTTTTTTTCTTTTTTTTTTACTTGAGTCAACACAACAATATGTTCTTTCAGTTTCCATGAAACCGTCTCAACTTGACTCGACCGTGACGGAGAGCGATAAAAGTGGATTAGTCTACAGAATAGTTTGAGCCTTTTCATCGAATTTTGTGAAAGTGGCAGTGTAAAATTTGATACATTTCTACTTATGCATTCTGATAGGAAATCTTGACAGGATTGCAAGCCTTTTGAGGAAGTCCCCTTCATACCCAATCATGAGACTATCACCCGTTACCAATGAACCTGTTTACCTGTGGAACGTTCCAAACAGGTGTTTTTGGAGCGTTCCACAACTTTGGCAGACTTTTGATGTCTCTGTCCAAACTTATTGGAAACGTGTTGCCGCCATCAAATTCAGTATAAGTGGATATTTACAAAAATCTGTGAATTTGATGAGGTAAAATATGAAATACATTCTCTTTGTACCGTTATCAGTTGTTCAGCACCTTGTTTCCTTTGTCTTACACAGCATCTCATCACTTTTCCCCAAACGGGGTTGTACACACATACATGTATGCCTCCAGAATACTTTGAAAGATGCTACAATCACAAGTTCAAAACGCAGAAAGATTGAACTTGTAATGTTTTTTCCTTACCTCTGTCTTTCTATATCATCTTCAGTAGCTGGGTCTCCTTCTTGATATGTGCTTACAAACAGCGCTTCAAGATTTTCTGATATTTCTCCGGTGAAAGACAGAGACAGACTGTAGTTTCCCCCCTTCTCCAGTGTTTTTTCCAAGGGCATCTCCAGGAAGTCAGTGTGGTCATTGTGGTGCATAATCTTTAAAACCTTTATCATCTCTCTGGTGTCAGTGTTCATCAGCAATCCACCAGAAACCTCCAGGTTCTTGCTCTGGAGGTAGACGGTTTTAGTCAGCTTGACACAATGAAAGTAAACAGTAGAGTTTCCGGTGAAGACCAAACTTTGGTTGGTAATGCTGCCATTTATCCCCTCGGGGAGTTGGATGTAGAGGAAAGGCTGAATGGTGATCTCGTAGCGGTCAGGAATGAGGTTCTTCGGCAGCCGCATGACAGGTGGAGGTCCTGGGGTGGGCGGCGACCAGATTGGACGGGCCGTCATGTTCAGGTTGGAGGTCTGAACTTCGAACAGAATGGTCATGGTGATGATGCCGGCAATGGCAGCGATTGTCAGGACGACAAAGGTAACGGCGAGAGCCTTGGATGTGAAGGCCTCCTTGGGCATGGTGGCTGCTTCCTATGGTCAGTTTTGAAGTTTTCCCGTTGCCAGACTGATAGAGTCTGATGAGTCCTTGAGCTTGTATGCCTCTCGACTGCAAGGACTGATCTGTTCACGTGAAAGCAACCTCCCTCCCATAAACAGGGCTTGGCCTTAGCAATTAAGGGTCTGTACTGGGATTAAGCATTAACTTGGACATTGTCGAAAGAGCAAAGAGTAAGTCACGGTGTAAAGACCTGATATTCATTGGCCTTGTTGTATAAATAATCAGATTGTGCTCTCAAACATCTGGAGGTGATTACTGTGGACTTGCCTCTAATGCAGGGTTAGGTAAACCTCAAGGAACACTTCATCCTCACACAGCACTGTCCAACCCACCAAACACACACACACACACACACACACACACTGACACACACACACACACACACATGTATGCACACCTTTCTTCATTCCCGTCTGTCTTTGAT
>OMLP01011694.1:34486-45291 GCA_900302685.1 Spondyliosoma cantharus | reverse complement strand
CCCAACAACACACACACACAACACACACAATCGCACAACTGTTAAAGAAAATCATAGACGGAATCAAAAATATTTTTAAAACACTCCTTAAACCAATGCAGCTAATTTTATCATTTTTGTCATGTAGACTAGTATAAGCTTATAAAGCTTATAAAGCTTAAAGTGATAAAAAAAAAGGATGTTATGTCCCGCTGACAATTTCCTTTATTCAAAACAATTATGTGCCCTTTCAGTGACTGTGAGGGATGTTAAAGACCATGCCGAAACCCTCCAGAGAAGCAAAATAATCCTACAATCGGAACCCTGTTTGATTGATGGCTAGGTCAGACCCAACTGAAAGGCATGCTATGGCTAATTACATCCTCCCCTGTCACTGCCAGACAAAGTGCTACACTGAGACGTTCAAGACACTCCAAACCACATCACTTTCCCCACAAATTTCTTTCACATTTGCCTTTGGTTTTTGGTTTACTTTGAAGCAGCCTTCAGGTCTGCTTTGTCTTCTAAAGGTTGTGGCTTTAAATGCTGGCAGCTCTCTGTAAACCCAAAATGTTCTTTAACCAGCAACATGAAGGAGCTGTAATTTTAATCCTCATCTATCTGTAATCTAAATCTTGTGTTTGGAGGCGGTGTTATGCCTGTTGTGTGGCAACCTCTGTACCTGAGTTTGCTGAGTTTAAGCTCTCCTTCAGTTTCTCCTGACTTCGCTTTAAGTTGCATTTTGCAGTGCCAGACTTGAACGTGGCTGTGGTCTTAATGCGTGGGACACTGGCCATTTCTGGACCTGCAGGACAGAAGAACAGAAAATGATCTACCTCTGAAAATAAGAAAAGATTGAGTTGTCCCTGTTTTGTGTGGCAGAGCGGAAAGATAGATGTAAATCTGTGACGTTTTGTACTTGCCTAAGCAATGCGAGCCGCTGCTGTTCTTTTGTGCGTCAGCCAGGCAGGGCAGAGGCATTCCACAGGTCACCGTGTAGGAATCCTCCGTCCCTGAAAACACACAAGAGGCCGTGACACACAGACCAATGCAGACAAAAGTTAGGGCCACAAAAGCCAAGTTAGTGAGAGCAAACAGGCAGCGTGTAGGAACATGAAGAGTCGCCCTACAGATTGTTGCTGACGGCTGTTCACACAACAAGATGTAGAACAACCTGACTTACTGACATATTGCTTTAGCCGTGTTGCATTAAAGGATACCTGACCTGAACTACACCAAGCTGTTTGGGTCTTAACATAATATGCTTGACTGAGGTGTGTCAAATCATGTCACCTGACTGCATCAAAGATGTTGTAGAAGTCACAGTTCTTATTATTCACTGTACAAATAGGAGCCTTACTGTTTGCTTTGCTTTGTCAGAGCTCTGTGGAAGTCCATTCACCCCTTACATTGTTTAAATCTAACATGCGGGCCAAAAATCAAGTATAAAATGGTCACTAGTGGTAAAGTCAACAGCTGACCGGATTTGTCAAGACTCTTTGCAGCCTTCCAGCGGCCGCGTCCTCACTGAATGAGTGCTATTAGTTTTTGTTAATGTTTTGGTGCAATTCCAATTTGGTGTGATTGGAGTTTGAACAACTTTTGGGGCAGCTGACTATCCTGTATTTATTTTGTTTTTCCTAACCCATTCTAGCAGTCAGCATCCAGTGCCATGCATCCTCTGAATCAGTCTGGATTATTCAAAGTCAAAAAAAAAAAAAAAAACTCAACTCAGACCGAACCTCAGAACCTTTTAGATTTCCAAATGAATTTTGTCTGCATTTGACCTTTTCTAAGCAAGTTACAGCCATTCATTATAATATTAATCGCAGCGAAAAACAGGTGTAATCCTATATTTCCTTTAATGACCGTGGAGATGTGTGCGAAAAAGTTAAGAGAGTAAATAGAAAAATAATTAACAGATGTTTTGTTGAAGACCAATTAAGACCTTTGAACAGCTGGAAGGCTTTCAAACTAAAGACGCCACAAATATTTGCCAATGAAGGCCAAATTGTTACGCAGTTAAAGTTCATCTAAATCTAGATTTGGACATTTTTCTGGACTTTTTATATGCAGAACCTGTGATAAAACTGACTTAAAGCTCTGACTGAGCAGTGCGAACTTAGTAATGCTTTTATTCATTTGATGGATAATAAGAACAGGAAAATATGCAGGAGCGACAGAACTGACAATGATGTTATGCAAGAAGTTATTTACATAAAGTGTGCAGGACAGCTTTGTTTCATGAGAGGAAAACAAAAAAAAACACAAACACTTAAAAAGAAAATGAAGCTGTAGATGAAGAGATTTTACAATACAGCAAAGGTTTTAATAACATTTTTGCAAACCTTGAACACTCAACATGAGATTAAGGTAAACAAAACCAAAATCCTCCGCCTTATTTCTCTCATGGAAATACAGTTAAAACAATCACTGAACAGGTTCTTATTATATCAGGTAATTATGGCAGATAAATCATGTTATATAGACATCTGGCTCAACCAACTCACCACTGCTGATATGAACATGGGACTGGCACGTCAGGAAGCAGCGGTCCCCACCCTCCTGCTTACTACAGTTCAGTGTAGGTTTAGAGGGGGGGTTTGCAGCTGGCAAACCCTCAGCCTCTAGATAGAAACAGCAACAAAACTCCAAGGTAAAATAAGGAACAACTTTTGTTTGTAACAAGGAGCAAGAGTCACATGAAGATGAGACATAAAACATCCTAAAACATCATTGGTGCATTTTGGATGTTTTACACAAGCACAAGAAAACCAGGTGACAGAGAATTAAAGAGAAAAAAGAGAACAGAATTCAAAGTATCTCCTGTTTTAGTCCCCCAAATTTTAGTCCTAAATGTGGGATGTCACACAATTTCCAAGGACAACAGCACACAACAGATGAGCCAGATGAGGCATCGTCTTACCAGTGCAGTCCTTTTTGTTCCAGTGAAGCTTATAGCCTGGATGGCAAAAGCACTCAAATCCACCCATGGTGTTCTCACAACCATGCTCACAACCGCCATTGTTCACACTGCATTCATTTATATCTGAGATGAAAAGAGAAAAACATTATTATGAATACAGGGTCCATTTTTTCCAACACATCAGTGAGCAAGTTCTCACTGTTGTATCCTTTTTGGCTAACAACCCTCTAAATTGAGCACCTTGTGTCGCTCCCTCCACCTGACGTAGACTCACCTCCACAGTGGGCCAGTCCATACATGGTGTAGCCTTTGTTGCACAGACACTGAAAACCACCAGGGGAGTTCACACATGTGTGATCACATGTCCGCTCAAAAAAACACTCATCTATATCTGTAATCAGAATCAGGCGGATGACATAATAGCAGGGCAGTCAGTTGCAAACTCATTTGGGAGGGATTTCCCACCATCAGACACATTTGATCCTGAATTTTCCAACTTTGTGAAATGTGATGTGTACAGTGTGCTTCATCAGGTTAAATAGTGTTGCCTTTTGGGAGTAAAAACAGATGAAAAGATGGCAGTGTTTCATTGAGACGCTTTAAATGTAACCATATTTGCATCATAACAGAGTGCATAAAACCATAGACTGCAATCCAAAGGTTAACACAAGTGTAGGTATATTGTGTGTTAAAAGACCTGTCACTTTGTTTTGTGTGTATTGGTTTTCAGTGACAGGTCTTTTAACACACAATATTTAACTGAAAAACAGCTCAATCCCAAGCCCCGGTAAAGTAATAAATGGTTTCTGATCAGTTAAGTATGAAATACCAGACTTCAATCTTCAATCATGCAACTTCATGGTCACAAAATTAAAAGTCAGGCCTTTTAGACCTCAGGACAGGATCTACAAAGAAGCTATCGACATCTTAAATGTCTGCTAGTGTTGGGTTGACTATGCAGCATTTGAATGAACAATCCAAGATCCATTCCTACCCTGACAAGAGCGTTCATCTGTCAGCAGCTTGAAGCCTTTTCTGCAGTTACACTCAAAGCTGCCGATGGTGTTCCTGCAGAAGTGCTCGCAACCGCCATTGTGATGCTCACACTCGTCAATATCTGTGGAAACAGGTAAGATCAAGGCACCTTAACAAGACTTTCTATACAAATCCACTGAGACAAATCATAGTTTCAATGAGAAGGGTTTTTTTTTTGTGGACAGACAGTCTGACCTTTGCATGTTTTTCCATCCGGCTGCAGTGTGAAGCCAATAGGGCAGCTGCAGCGCACACCTGTGGATGTGTCCTTACAGGTGCAGTCACACCCCCCATTGTTCACAGCACAGGTTTCTGAAATTACACAATGTGAATGTATGTGAACGGCCTTCCGCTTTGTGAAAAATGCTGTTATTCCTCAATGTGAGATATTTTCTGAACACTGTGCTCTTAAAACACCTGGACTAAAGAAACAACGTAATATAATTAATGTATCGTTTCTTTAATAGAATTTGAATTGTCGTCCAAACTGTTTTCAACACTTTAGGTCATAAAAATATAGATAACATAAACAGTGTTGGAACGGGTTTATATAGATAAATAAAGCTCTAATGCAGACTTATTCAACAGGCCACATGTGGGCTTCTGATCATCGTTGTTAATATCGTAATAAATAAAATAAATTTGCCCAATTTATTAGTTATGTCTGTGGATGAGCACATAAATACGCTTCCATTAAACAGTTTCAACCCAGGTTGTTTAAGCAGAGGGAATTTACAAGAATAAATTTGATAAAAAAAACTTCTAAGACATAAAAAAGGTGCTTGTTTTTTCCTGCCCTTTTGTATATTGTATTGTTGGATTGTATTTTGTATATTTGTTTCTTTTTCAATCAGATGCCTGCTCCAATAGACTAACCCTAACCCTAAACCAAAATAGAGACAAAAGTTGTTTTTAAAAAGTAGTTGTGTAGGCCGGCTCTAATGCATAGTTATTATTGTGCACAGCTGAATGTTCGGATGTAGAGTACACCCCTACACAGGTTAGGTACATCTAATCTTACCATAACAACATGTATTATTAATAACACAGGACAAGTCTTGTACTTGATAAAGTGCCAAAGATATAATGTTTTACATGTATCGAGTGACCCAAAATCACACAACTGATAAATACTAGCTATACAAGAAAAGATTCACACTCTGCTCTTCCCAAATGGAAGGAAAACGTGAAATGTACCACACTGTCACAAATGCATATCTTCCATGGGGGAAACCGGGGCGAGACAGCGAGTGCCTGGTCATTTCACAGTTTGCTCAAAAGTCTGAGGAATGCATCGGTTTACTAGACATTAGTTCTCTCCTGAGTGGTTCCTGGCAGCTCAACGCACTGTCAGCTATAACACAAACTCGGGCTGTCAGCCTGTGAATGTAGAAGTGAGATTATTACCCATTAACAGTCTTCGTTTCACTCGTTTGTCCACCTCTGTGAAGGATGTGGCGTTGTGGTCTGACGACTCGGTGGTGGCTTCATCTCGTTCTGTGACACACAAAACTAATCATCAATAGAGTAAGAACTGACACACACAGCCACTACATTTACAAGCTCTGTGAGTACAGCTCTGGGTGTTTGCGTTGGTTCCTTTCAGTAAGCAGATGCATGTTTACACTTGAGATATTCAGCTTGTAGTGGCTTGGTGTGAGTCAGATAACACACCAGATCAGCAAAGTGAATCTGGAGACAACATCGCAGTGATACGCCTGGACCTCACAGACACTGCTGCTGTTGATGGGAGAGATATTACTCAATATCTGATCCTTAGCCTTCATAACCATTGTGTGAAAAAATGCACACAGCCCAACAGGATAACTGACACAGAGATGTTTCCAGTTACTCTATTTTTTTCTCGTTTCATTAAGATTGCCTTTGTAGCAGTAAAGAAACAAAGTCCAAGCTGCTCCTGGAATGTGCAGCTGATATGTGTTTGTGTTATTTGAACAGATCTGATCTGAACAGAAATTACATTGAAAACAAGAACCAAAAAACATAAATAATACCTATGTCAGCCTCATTCTGTTTATACATTCTGTATGTAAAATACAACCAGCTAACACTGACGGGCGGTTGTGATTTATGTGACAGGTAGAAGTACTTTAACAATCAGTTTCAACATCCAGTTTTCCCATTTTGTTGTCCCTTTAGTATCGTTAAGGTTGTTCATGTTTCAGATCAGCATCTTTCAGGGCATAATGTACATAATCAGCTTGCTTCAGCTCTTTGTTTAAGCTACATGATGTCGTAAACATCTGGTTTCAAATCCGGGATGCCATTTGAAATAACAATCTTAAATCTTAAAGGTCTTCCACCCAACTCTCTCCAGAGCTTTCAACCACAACTCAGAAGTCCATTCACTAAGGAAGACTGTAAAAGTAAAAGTAAAATAAACATATAAATAACTTACATGCTCGTCTAATACTTGTTGTTTTTTATGGCTGCATCATTACAGCCAATTAATGTTATGGACCTCTGGTGCATCAATGTATTTGTGCAAGAGTTCTCCAAAGTTCAGTGTGATGTATTTGTTATCTTCGAAATTATTTGGATTTCAAGAAAAGAGCCACCCAAATTTGGCACCACCGCTTGATTTGGTCTGACAAATCTTTTCATCAAAAAAAAAGGTATACGAATCATTTAAGAATATATAATATAATTTGCTGTTTATGTGTGAGGTAAAAAGCTCAAGGATCCCTAAGTATTTATGATTTTCCTTAATCTGAGCCCACCATTACATTTCAGTGTGTTTGAACAATGTTTAGCTGCACAAAATTAGTTTCAAGTAACTGAACTACAGGTAGGTCAGGATGAGCTATGGCTATAAGAGGATTACAATATTTTTTTAAAGGGGAGTTGTAAAAATGGATGTGAGAGTATTAAAAAATGATAGAAATGTAGAGAGTATTAGTACACAACATGCAAATTTTGAGTGCACCATCGTGTCTTACATGTCAAGCAACAACTCAGTCTACAAACAGTGTGCTTACCTACACATGACCGCTTGTCAGGTTGCAGCGTGTACCTGACGTGACACCTGCATATGGGGCCGTTCTCTGTGTCCTCACAGGTGTGCTGGCAGCCTCCGTTGCCATGGTTACAAGTTACTACAGGGTCAACAACATGCAACCATAAGACATTAAATCAGTGCAATGTTCAAAGCCAGCTGTGTGTGTGTGTGTGACTCTTAGGTAGGCGTGTAGTGTGAAGTCAGCTTCATGCTGTTGAGCACGTACAGATGCAGCCTCTCTGGTTCCTGGCCAGCTCGAACCCTGGACGACACTCACAGGCCACACCCCCTTTGGGTGTCTCTTTGCAGATGTGGGCGCAGCCGTGCTCCTTATTCATACAGTTGAGGCCCTCTGGGATAGAAAGAGGGCGAGAGGTACACAATGAAACTCCTACAGTGACTGACCGGCTACACACAAAGGCACACATACTAAGAGATTAGTCTGGCATCCTCAAAGACACTGATTGTTCTCACGCCTTACACAATACAAAAGCATCAACCGCTATTTTATCTTAAGCACTTCCAGAGAGCAATAGAAAGTTGATTAAAAGTTCATTTCCTGTAAAAAAAAATTTTTTAAAAACTCTGCAAGTATTTACAACATAATAAATAATGCTCTCTAGCTGAAAAATCAGATGAGTTGAAGCACCATTTATATAGATGGATCACAGCTGAGTAGACAGGTCCACAGGATTTAAAAGGATTGTCAAGAACCAATGGAGTGGAAAGTACTTGCATTTAAGTTGACTTCAGTCAAGAAGACAAAACAAAGGCACTTCAGACTAATCTGTGACATAGACCACGTAGACCTGAGTATTGCAGTTATTAACTCATTTTGTTCTCAGGGACATACAGATCCTTTTCCCACAGCATGCTGCTGCTGCAGATAAAAGCTCAGTGACGGGAGCCAGCTTGAACCTGTCATCCCTCATTGTGCCGTCAATCTTAGATTTGTATGTGCATATTAAAACATTTTATACATAATTCTCTGTTTTACACAGCTTAATGCAATTAGCAGATACAAGCATTCGAAAACACAAACGCATAAGACAAACTGATAAACTGTTTTATAAATTTCACTTCCTCCAGACATTTTAAACAACATTTAAATTTGAATATCAGGTGCAGACACGGGCTTGGCTGCTGTTTACAGAACAAGTGTGCATGTTGTACACTCACCCACAGAGCGGTGGATGCATGTGTGCTGGTTGTCGCTGAGAAAGAAGCCCTCTTTGCAGCGGCACTCGTAGCTGCCCATGGTATTGACACAAGTGTGTTGGCACCCGCCATTGTTGAACTTGCATTCATCCACATCTACAGGACAGTGGATTAATTGCCTTGATTAACAGTGTTTACTGAACTCTGGAAAAACTGTTTTATATTCACAAATTAACTTTTAACTTATGTAAATCAAATAAGGCTGTTTTCTGTAGTGTTTATAAACACTGTACATGAAAATAAAGCTTTTTTCAAATCAAATTTCCGACATAAAAATGTATAAATCTTTCAAATACTGCATGAACAAAACCAAAACTGTTTTTATGAGGTTTCATTTGAAAAGTTAGGGTTCAAGAATGGACATCTGAGTGAGTGTGAGAAACTTCACATGTAGCCCACACAAAAATGAAATCTTCACCATCAGAGCCAATGATTCAAGCTCTCTGTCTATCATAAAAGCTTATTTACTGAGAGGTTTAAAGCTGAACTTACCTAGACAGTTGTGTCCATCATGTGCCAAATTGAATCCGTCATAACAAGTGCAGCGGTAGTTGCCTGGTATATTGTTGCACTCATGTACACAGCCACCATTATACTCCAAGTCGCATTCATCAATGTCTGTGAAGTAACACCACATACATAAAAGTTCAACTACTCACCAGAAAGTTACGATGTAAAATGTTAATCTCATCTTCTATAAGAAAATGAACTGGGATGCATTAGGAGGATGTATAGATTATATATTATTTTTTTTTATGGAGGAATAAGATTTAAAAGAGAAAATTCTAGGAATTTAGAAAAGATGCCACAATCGATAAAAGAAAGTTATTATATGGCAATTACAAACTATTGTTCAGTTTTACAGACAACCTTTTCGAAATATGAGGCTAAACATACAAACACTGTGATCATTTTGACAATGTGGTGGCTTTGGTGAGCAGATATGAATGTGAAACAATTACCTTCGCAGTGTTTTCCATCTCCTTTAAAGCCTGCTTTACACGTGCACTTGTATGAGCCTTGGGTAGTCTGACAAATAGCATCAATGTGACAGCCATCACTTCCCTCTGCACATGGATCTGCTGAAATCCATATGGGTCTTATATGTCATGATTACCAAAACACATTCACATAGTCTAATGATTCAAATAGTAGGACATTTACCATATATGCTTTTCAAGTGCCATGTCTTGTAAGAATGTACTACAGATGGTGAGCAAGAAAGCCCTGATTTAACTCACAAATACTTTCCATAATACTAATTATAGCCTACAGCAGGTCATTTTAAAGATCCAGTGAAAACTAACCTTAAGTTAATAAGTTAAAAAACAAAATTGTTTTTAAAACTAAGGAGCAGATAATTTCCCCACCTAAACAGTTATTTGTATAAAGCTGCACATATACAAACTAAGAGAAAAAGTTAAAATCACCACTTGAGAAACGACAAGAGCGCACTCCTGAAAGCGTGCGTAAAAGTAGCACTCTCCACGACTGGAAAACACAACACACACACACACACACACACATGCACACACTCAGTACAGTCCCACCTCGAATCTCTGGAAGCGCTGTGTTTTGGCGACTATTTAACAAGAGCAAAAACAAACAAAAGTCCCTTGCAGCCCAAATAGCTCCCATGGTGATATGATCCAAGTTTAGAGGTCTTCTCAAAAGGACGCGTACGCACTGAAGTCGTGACCGAGCGTCCGCCTCATTTTCATTCTAGCCTGTCAATCTGCTTCACAAGGGGCTTTTCAAAAGAGAAAGGAGTGAGTAAGTGAGTGAGTGTGTGTGTGTGTGTGTGTGTGTGTGTTTCCGCGAGCGAGAATGAGAGCGTGCGTGCGCGTACACATTAGAGTGGAAAAAAAGGATTTTGAAGAGGGGCGTCAAGTCGGTCAGATAGCCAATGCACAACCGGAAGTGGGGAGACTTTGCGTAAAACGTTACAATTTCATCGCACTGAAGAGGGTTTTATTTTGAAAGCTTTGGTCGGATTTCCTTTTGTGAACCTGACATAATTTAGTTATTTTAAAGACTCAACTCTGTAAACATGGCCTTTGGTGTCTGTGTTAAAGTCGACTATGGCAAACGCCAGTGAAAAAAAGACCAAACACACATAACACAACCACATTTCATGCCGTTAATGGCTTCTGGTTAGCTCATAGCTAACTTCTGGCTAATTAGCTTGTCCGGGGAGCGTAATTACCGTTAGCCAAACAACATGGTTGCTAGGCAACACACGTTTATTGGTTCTATAACGGATCTGAAAGCGACTCGGCCACAGAAAACTTTTTTTGTTTATTTTGTCAGTCATATAGCATAACGCTGTGAAGGAAAATTACTAATTTTGCAGTCAACTCATATACAACGAAAAACAACATTACACAATGAAGAACGCCGCCTTTCCCTCCTAAAAAGTTAGGTTTTGTTGCCTTCAAACTATCCTTAATAGAAGCGGTGACAGATAACGTTGTCTTCTCAAGCTACTTCCAAAGCCGTCAAAGGTCTTCAACATGACTCATTTCTGTCCTACCATAGTGCTTCCATGCATATTAGTAGAGCTTTTATATAAATAAAACACCGGTTTCATATCAGAACTAGCTAACAATAAGCTAATTGTGTGAAGTA
>OMLP01011694.1:6499-31555 GCA_900302685.1 Spondyliosoma cantharus | reverse complement strand
CGTTGATATCAGATCAGATTGGTTAAAACAGTTCCCTCTCAACCATGATCTATTACTGGGCAGAAAAGTGACAATTAATAGATGTTATTCAGCAGGTGTTAATATTTGGGGGGGATTTGTTTTTTATAAATAAAATACAAGGTAGAGTTAAAGTAGGTCAACAAAAACTACATTTGACCAAGGTCAACAACTACCAGCTATATTATTTTTTGTTGCTGTCTATAAACAATGAAAGACCAACAGTCCAAGTGACAAATCCATGTGTTCAGTTTACCATAACAGAAGATTAAGAGAAAAATAAATAAAAAAAACATCCACATTACAGATGCTGGAATCTGGTATTTTCATCAAAATGTATGCAACACATTTTTCTGAAAATTGGCTATTTAATTGAATGTACTGAATCCAATACACGCCTTAGGACACTGCTGTTGAATTACTGAAAAAATTAATTTAGGGATATTTTATTGTTTTACTTGATTGTTTATTCTGTGACATCTGAATTATTATTTTGGGTTTTGAGAATATTTCTGGCCTGAAAAAAAATAATGCAACACATTTCATTAGACTTATCAGATATCCATGCACATGCATTTATGCACCCATATCCTATTATCCCTAACTAATTTTGAGTAGCGCATGTCTGCCCTAACAAAAAGAGCCACAAGATGCTGCTATACTGTCATTTTTTAATTAGCCTGTCAGTTTGGGCTGAGAACCCAAACCCATCACTGACACATTTAAATTGCATGTATCGTCTGACCATGATATTAGGTACCAGGTCATCATTTTAATCAAATCGTCTGGCATTCTAATATCTTTTAACAACTTACTTTGTCTCTTTAACTTGTGAAGCTTCTTGAGCTTGCTTTTCTTCTTCCCATCACTGTTCTTCATCTTCTTGGGTTTTGTCACCTTGAAGCCTGGTCCAGCTCTGGCATCCACCACCTGAGTCAGGTCACAAGTCATGTCAACTGAAGGCTCACAATAAATAAGAAAAGATTCTCGCTGTGTTGTCTGTCATCACTTACATGGTTCCAGTTCTTCTTGGAGCCATTAGGTAGCTTCTTCCACCTCTTCACCAGTAACACACAGGCATTGCAAATGTCTCCAACACGATCCTCTGACAGCCTTAAAAAAACATAAATTGAGCAAGAAAACACAGTGGGAGGTTTAACACCTGGTGCATTGGTTTAATCTCAATTCACATGCAAACAAGCAACAAAAAAAATATTAACACTGTACGAACTGGACAACATGAATGAATGGGAGCTCTTACCCAAAACAGAGCCTGAACGTCTCCTCATATCGGCTGCTGTCTGTGAAACGTGAACTGGAGGACTTGGTCTTGCAGATGCAACAGCCGTCGTTACTCCGGTAGATCTTTGACTTATGAAAGCCAAACATAGTTTATTTGTTGGTCAGTGTTGTGGCAAAAAAAATCTGAAAACGGAAAACAAAAGATCAGAAATGGTCTCAGTCCTCGTGATGAGCGCCGTGGATGTCTGCAGACAGTTGTGCTTTCTACTACGGAGAGGGGGCGGTCCCTGAACGCATTCACACACACATATATACACAATCCAGTCACTCTTAACCCATAATTTTAACACATTTCTGCATGAAACTCATCCATTAGATAGACGTTTAATCCATTAAAAGTGAGCAAACAAGTTTAAAAAGCTGAACGAACCTGTTTAAAAACAACAAAACCCGAGTAACGTTATGTTTTGCATTTAAAAGCCAAGTCGCGGGAACACCAAAACATAAAAAAACAGACATCACGCTGACGTTATAACCTGATATTATAGGTTGTGTTGGAAAAGAAGCACACTATTCAAACAAAACGGATGTTCTACGCTAGTTTTGACGTATAAAGCAACCGAGTGAGGCTCTCAAACTTTCAAACACTTCGCACGGTTGAACGTAGGTCAATCACAGATACACGTTACACCCACAACAGCGTTTTACTATCGTTTACTGACGCCAATGTTACTTTTCTGAACGCTGGTTAATACCTTGGAAACTTTGTGAATTTGTAAGCACAAACACAGTAACTATATCTGAAGCGAGGCATTGTTCAACCATAGACTTGTTTGCAGCCAATACTCGAAACAAAAAGCGGGCAGGAGCGCTTTCTGAAGTCAAGAAACAAAAAGCTACCGGGCTATTCGAAGAATTATGTGAAAGACGCGTGTTTTAAAAAACACAACTATCGACTTGGCGCTATTTGTTTGTGTTGTCACATTTTGAATAAAATACGAAAAGTTGCGATGAACCCGTCCTTCCCTTTAAATTCTAACTTTTGCCCGCTAGAGCGCCAAATATGGCTCATTGTTGTTAGCTGTTAGCATGCTAGCTAGCCGACTCTGCTACCATTACCACGCCATGCTCTCGTACACTTCCACGTTATCCCATTGTCGAGTCGCTCCGTCTTTGTACATTTAGCTCGCAACAACTGGAAACGAACACGTCAGGTAAAGATCACCGCACGTTACGATCAGTCTAACCACACAAAACAAATCACTAAGATTCCACAAATGTAATTTCTTTACAAGAGAAATAACGATGCACTTACTGAACAAAAACTTTGAATCTTCGCCGTATTCTTTTGACGCACTGCGCATGCTCTTACTACTAATGCATACAGCTGGTCATTAGAATATGATTTGCATAAAAAGCAGGAATGAAAGGGCTGAGCGTACAATGACCATATAAGGAGTGCAGCCGTTGAGTTTGAACCTGATTGACCAATCGCTGCCGCCCTCACGTGCGCTCCAGAAGACATGAATGATGGGAGGCGTAGTGAAAGAGCGGGAGATCGCCACACCGTCACAGTTGTTAACGGCCTTCTTTTTAAACTCAACGTCCCAGAATCCACCTGGCTCAAGGCTTTAAAGAAAAACAGCTATGTGACATGGCGCGAAGAGTTTGTTGACATTTTCTCAGCTGAAGAAAGCACATCCAGCTTGGAATACAAATCTGTCCATGATACGCTTGTCAATGCGTATACGGTTACCTTTCAACTATAATAAAATGGACTATATGTATCTTAGGATATTTTGTGTTTGATAAACACAAAGTAAAGCTAAAGCGGGAACAATAAGGCGTAGAATAGACTCCTTTCAACTAACACTTATTTTCATTATCTATTAATCTGCATATTATTACAATCGTTTAAAAAATAATTTGATCCAAAAAATGTGAAAAAAATCACCATTTCCCAAAAAACAAGTTCACATAGTGGCGAAGGTAAATATGTTGTGTTAAAATATGAATAGTACTTGAAATACAGTATCTGATATTAATATTCAAGTATCAAACGGTTTTTTTCTGACAATAAACCCACGTATCAAAAGAAGACCTTCAAGTAAATGTACATTGTACATATGCTTACATGTACACTGTATACTGTGGGTCGACTGATTATCATATCTGATATTCAGCATTTTTCTGATTAGCTGAATCAGTATTTTGTTGTCTTTTTGTTGTCTTTAACCGATTGATGATGAACTAAATACATTTTTAAATGTTATCTCCAAAGTAACTAGCAACTTATTATTAGTTATCAAATAAATGTAGGGGAGTAAAACTACATTATTTTCCTTCAAAATTAAGTGGAGTGACGGTATAAAGTAGCAGAAAATGAGTAGTACATTACTTGAGTAAATGTATTTAGTTACATTCCAACACTGCTAACCATAGTCCAGAGGCCAAAGGTAAAGTAAATGTTCACATTTAAGAAGCTTAAGTTGTTTTTCAAAGTGAACTACATTTTCTTTGCTGAACATATAATATAAATATATTAATGAATAACTGTAAACTCTGATACAATTAAATCCACTTTAATGCATTACAGATGCTTTATTCTTAATATATTTTTACACTGTACACTGTTGCTCACTTAGTAAACACTACATTACACAGCTATGTCAATAAATGTACAACAGTACTGGAAAACAAAAATATATATCTCCCAAGATGCTCATGTGTGGGTCGTACACAGACGAGTACAACACAGTCATTCCAGACGTTGTTGGCACAGAAAAACAGTCCTTCACATATCAAATCTCTTGTTCTGCACTGCTAAGTTCAATGTATGTAACGGAGGAGGGCCAGGTAACACCTCAAGACAGCCTGATATGGAAAGACCAGGGGGCTGAATTTTCTCTTTTGTGGATATTGCATAGCAAGAAACCATGATGACAAAATTAGGAATGGAGGAACAAGATGTCCTTTTGCCTCCTCACACAGGAAGCAGGGGATCATCCTCTATCACGAGGAGTCTACACAGATCATCACACTGTTGTTGTTCAGAGAAGAGGATAGATGTAGTGTAAGGGCTGGGATGGCGGTAGGGGAAAGGGCTGGTTGGAGGCATTTACATGAAGGCTGTAATTGTGATCCCCTTTGCACAGAAAGCCGGGAGGACAAACCAAAGACTTGGAGTATTTTTCTCTATCCAACTGAATGTACTGTTCGTCACTGGATACAGGCTCGAGCCACACAGTCTTATTATCATGCAAGAAGGATCATTTTCTCTGCTAAAGGTATTCCACGTAAAGATCTGCATACTAGTACATTTCCCAGGGAAAGGGCAGAATGTAACAGCCTTTTTTATTTCTGTGTAGGTGAATCATCGTCCACACTACAAACCCCCTGTCATACACATACTTATAAAGCATACTTCTACATCATTTGCTTTAAGCTCTGCATAATGACAATGGAATCTGAGTTGACAACAGAGCAAGCAACTTGACTGATTTAACAAAATAATACTGTTTTATCTCTGAAAATATATTAACAGTTTTGATCCTCACTTTCCCTTAAATATAGCCATTGTCAGCAGTTCATGATAACAATGAAAATATTTAGCTTTCAATAGAACATTATAGCACAAGTAGGTCAATAAATGTGAAAATCATGGTTCATAATAGAAAACATATTTTTAACATCTAATGGCAACATCATTGAGGATAAAAATAACAACGTATCTTGAAAGGCTCATTGCACTTAATATATGGCAAATGTAACAGTAGCTTTAATATAAGCCAGAAAAAGTCCTTTTGTTCAAGTCAGTTCCTGCATATAAAAGGTTCAGTTATTCTTTTTCCGTGGTCCCCAGCGATCTTCCCGGTCAGGTACTACTGGTGTGAAGGGGGTTCAGTTTAGATCCCAACGCCTTTGACAAGCGAAGCCTCCAGGGTGATGTTGAACTCCTGCAGAGTCTGTAGTACTCTGATCAGAGAGTTTACCAACGAGCGGTCTTTTATCAGTGCAGTCTCCTCGTACATCTGAGTGGTGATTGGACAGTCTGCGAGCAGAGCGATCCAGTGATGCAGCAAATGGTCCCTGAGAGAAAAAGAAAATGCAGACACAAGTGGCGTCAACACAACATTAAATCCCTACATTTGAAAAGCAGAAGAATAAAAATGTGCTGTTTTTTTCCTTGATAAATGACTTAAACAATCTCTTTTCAACATTGTTGCCAACCAATTTTCTGTCAAACTAATATTTGCTAAATTACTTGTTGCACTACTACTATTTTGTATAAAAGAGTCATAAATAGAGTTTACAGTTGTCCATTGACAAGAATCACTGCATCATTACATACACTTACTGTAAATGCAAAGCCACAAACACTCTTGAGCTTTGAGGAAGAACTGAAGGAAACCAATAAAATATCTGATACTTCAAGAATCCTCTAAGGAGAGATCATTTTTCACTCGACTCCTTTCAGGTCAGGATGCAGGGTCAGATATAGAGCAGTGCATCAGCTTCTGTTAGGGATTCAGTGTCTTAACCAGACAGTTCAGCAGGAAGGATTGATTTGTATCCTTGGGGCTTTAACTTGATCTATGGTTGTACACTGAAAGACTACTATGCAGAATTTTTCTCAATAAACAATGTTGAAACTCATACAAAATGAATCACTTAGGACCCAGTGTGCGTTGGTGGTGGTGGGTATCTGCAGAAAACCTTCCCTCTGCCTATATTTTCTTATTTTCGGGATGTTTTTGGGCGTGAGCCTTTTGGCAGTGGTGTGTAGCCCCCAGCCAATGACTGTGCAAAAGTGTAGTAACCAGATTATATTGTTGTCTCTTTCTCTCTCCTCTGCTCTCTGTCTCTGTTGGATGTATAAAGAGCTGCAGTTCTGTGTGCCTATTTGAGCGATGGCGGGGCCGAGCTAAACACACAGACAGGCAGAGCAGAGTGGCAAACAACGGACAAGACAAGGCGTGCGCTCTGAAAGGCTGTGTGGTGGTGTGTGTATTTGTTTTTATTAGAAAATAACCATAATGCCACCAAAGCCAATCCTTTCAACTTTGAATGGTGTGCTTACAAACAGCAACCAACAAATCCTGCATAGTATGCCTTTAACAGCTTATGATGTAGATACAGACAATAAGCACATTGCCACATTGGAGGTTAGTAAGTGTTGCCAGCCTACCTTGCACCCAGACAGACAAGCATCTGGAACTTCCCGTCCTTGCCAATGTTTCGGGACGTGTTGTTGATGGCGCGCATGAAGCGGCAGAAGTGGCGCACTCTGGTTTGCCAGTTTTCATCCGGAGTAGCCTCCCGCTGCTCAGCACTTTCAAAGTACACTTGTGACTTCTCTGTTTAAGCAGAACAAAAAAAATAAATAAAAACACTCATCAATCGATTATACAGTAATATGAAAATCTGTTTCAGACAGACCCACCACCATCTGATAAAAATTCTAGTCCAAAGTCAAAACATTTAGATTCTGGTGGAATGTCACTTTAAGGGCTGAGGTAGTTTAAGATGGTAATGATATTAAGTCTTTACCCAAGAAGTCCCAGATGAAGACATTCTTAAAGAGTCGGGGTGATTTGAAACCATGCTGGAAAACTTGCTCCAGAGCCCAGACGAGGCCATACTCCCCACAGAGGAGAAGGGTCAGGCTGCCTCTCTGTGCAGAGCAAAAACAACAGGAAAATGCATTTAGTTAGAAGTGATTATGAGGCTGGAGGACAATAAAAGGAGGACTTTCTAGGTATAGCTCTTCACAGCTTCTCAGATCCAGTCATCCCATCAAAAAAAACAACTATACTTCCCAGTATGTTGCAGAGAAATTGGACTAACTGGACACAGCCATCTCTATAAGGTATCTAATGAATCGTTGTAATAGTAACAGCATTCAAGTTTACTGAATGTTATTTTTAGAGATCATGAAGAAAATATTTTGTAGAACAATGTGTCTTCTAAGCAGCCACTCTACATGGTTACATGTCAGTAGTGTAAAAAGGTGGAGCAGAGGTGGAGGGGATTTCCCTGTCAAAAGAAAAATCCTTTGTACTGAGCTGAACAAGCAATGATTCCTACAACCTGTAATCAACAGATAAGTTACTATGCACTTTACAAATCTTCAATAGGGATCTCCTTTGATTTGAAAACATCACTCCATGTGCTTTAATAAGTAATAATTAGCAGTGTTGGTGCTTTATATTAGTGCATCCGAATCAGAGACAATAACGTGCATCATTCCAGAGCAGAAAAACTGATCAAGAATAATGTACATTTCTGAAAATCAACAAGAATTCTGCTTTAATATGTTTTAACACTATGAATTAAACCACACAGCCCACAGCTACACTGAGAGGTTATGGGGGACCACCAGAGCAGAAAGCTGCTATTCTTCATTTGCAATGAATAATAGAACTACTTGTCGGGGCCTGTCTAGACTGCCGTCTCTCACCTCCTTCTCCGGCTTGTGGAAGTGCTTCACAATCCCATTGATGGCCTCTCCCACTCCCTCCTGGATCTGACCTGTGTTTAGCTCTGTAGGGAAGAAAAAGGCAAACAAAGATTCTGTAAGACAATACAAGCACAAAGCGAGGAAAAATCCCCATCCAGGTTTTATCTATTTGTCATTGGGTTTTTGCAGTCATACATTTTAATTTTAAGCAGTCAAGGTATTAAAAACAAAGCTTCAAGTATCAGTGAGTACAAAAAGTGTCTAATATCAGCCAGAATATAACAAAATCCACACACGCCTATGACGTAGAGCTTATGGTTACGCGGTTTTGAGTAACTTACTTGGTTTGCTGTTTGGCGAGATGGTAACAAACCTCCTCATCATCCCCGGGGACTGTTGCATCGGGGGCGTGCGGCACATCCTCTCATCGTTCTCAGTGCTGGGAGTCATCAGCTCTCCCACCAGGATCCTCTCCAGACTGCCGTCATCCACACCCTTCCCCAACCACCGGCCACACGGAAACCTGCACAAATAAAACACATTTAGCAAATTTTTTCTAGACCCATGTGGTTAGAACAACATTGCGGCATGTACATTTCCCTAAAAAGATGTGCTCACTTGTAAGTGTGCCCCGTGATCTCGTTGCGGACCATGACGTACTCCACCAGCCACTTTGCGTACAGCCCTGTGTTGTCATGACCCATCTGCACTGTGGTCAGCTTGCCCAGGTTCTGACACTGAGAGAGAGAGAGAGAAATATTAGCTAATTCTATTAAAGAATAGTTGTGGTTTGGTCTTCTTTTTATAATTTTGGTGATCATTTTTGATCAGCAAAATGGAAGACTAGCGGTCAGATGATCATAAAGGTTTTAAAGAATTAGCATATTTGTATTCCAAACTTCTTTGGGAGAGAAAACAACAGAGAATGGTAAAATATCATTACCCAAACCATCTGACAGTTTAGGTCATAACACAATTTACAGACCAACATCTCAGACTAGCTTTTAATTTCTGTGCAATGAGGCATCATTATTGACATTTTGTGTCTGCTCACTTTCAATTTTACCAAACAGAAAAGGTGATTAAAACTGCAAAATTAACCCTTTATTTATGTGCTCCTCAGATGCTCCTTTTTCATGTGTTGGGAAGTATTTTTTTTCCCTGACTTTGGTCTGTTCGTGAGCTTTTCAGTTTTCTTTGTACTGCTTATGTTGAGAGCTGTTTCAAGTTTGAAGCTTTATGTACAGACTTGTTGCTGAACAAGTACATTTCCTAAAACCCCTTTAATATTGCTTTCCCTGACTAGTTCTCATGAATTTTCCCACTCTGGAGCTAATTACTCCGATTATTCCGACGCCACATGGATGCACTTTATGGTCCAAGTTGTAACAGAGAGGACTTTTGCTTTATCCAAGAATTATCACCAACCTCAAAAGTGATCTCCAGAGTATTTCTGGGGACCTGCAGGATGCCGGTCTCTGCCAGCTCACCAGAGACACAGACCCAAGGGTTGGCTGTGAACATGGAGCCACCCAGCTTCTTACTGGGAACAACCACCACATGGTAGGGGATCACTGGGAGAGGGAGACGAATGTTATAAACAAATGTCAAATAAAATCACTATGACCAGTATGTTTGGGCTGATTGCAATTCAAGTAGCACTCACTGATGGTTGTAAAGACGTTGGTGAAACAGAAGTAATCAACAGCGTTAAAGGACAGGAGGTGGTAGAGAAACTGCTCCTTCTCATCGTCACAGCGGAGGAAGGCGTATCGCTTGTACAATTTCCTGAAAGAACAAAGAAAATTGTTCGAGGAACGTGTAAAAAAACAAATATTAATGCTTAGACTATCACAATTCAATAATATTTGTTAATTTCGAAGAGTGAAGTTCCTTAACTATATTAATATATTATACTATATCAATCGTAATTCAAATGGATGACAAAGTGAGTCCTGTTTGATGTGAGGTAGAACAAATGATAAGGTAAGGTCACAAAATGCAGACAGAAAGCCCCCTGACCCAGTTCACCACTCAGACATTAATTATGCAGAAGGCTGTAAAATATTTACGCGGCAGTGGACAAACGTATAATGCTTTGTGATTTCAAAAGAGTTCATGTTTTATAAATGGGTAGATCACACGTCAGCTTAATTTCATATGCGACAGACATTCCTCCAGAAACACAGACAGAAGGTCAGGATAAGAAAACACAAGAGGTTGGAAGAGAAACTCAGTGGTAGTTTTTACTGTTGTGATGAGAGTTTGACTTTTGTGTCATTTTGCTCACTTTGTCAGCTCGTGTTCTGAAAGCAGCTGCTTCAGGTGTCGGGAAAGCAGCTTCTTCTCCATGGAGAGGCGGACCCAGGCTCTGGCCTTACCCACATCGGTCTTGATCTCACTGATGTTCTGAATGTGTCTGAAAAATAAACGGAGAGGGGTCGAGAGTTTCAGAGGAGCTCAGACACAAACACAAACATCAGGATGGCTTTTTTCAAAGGATTCTTCTGAGATAACACAGGAATGGGCCAGAATCACAAATGTCTTCTGATTATTTTTACTGCACTTGGATCTTTGAGCTGTCTTTTGATATATTGTTAAATGATATAGTCTATTGATAAGTCTATAACATACAGAGTTCATACAGCTTTTTATGGGTAAAGTTTAAAAACTATTCAAGCACTTCCAAGGTTCCTAAACCAACAAATTCCAGACTAATGAAGCCTCTACTCTATTATCACACAAAAAATAAATTAAGTTTACATCATTTAATTTAATTCCTTTATACTTTCAGCAATCAACGTACAGCACATTGTCACTTGGTTGACTTCACTAGCTGTTCATATCAACTTTAATTGCACTTAATAATGATTATTATATGCTCGCTCTTTTCAACTCCAAGAAATAAACAAATATGACATTTACAAGAGTGGTTGTGTAGATAAAACACCTGATTATGTTGAAAGTCAAGCATATTTCAATGATTATATTTAAATTCATAGCATATTCCTAAACTATATGATCAATTGATATACATATATCAAACCTATATATTAAGCCTTTATAGAGTTTTGTATAAACCCAAAGTGATGTCATAAAATGTGTTGTTTTCCCTGAAGAATAATGCAAAACCCAATGAGAAACCAGAGAAAAGAAGAAAATCTAACCAGTGGATATTTGACTATAAGAATTACTGCCCATTATTTTCTTACACTCACCTAACCAGCAAATCGTCTCGGCACTATAAATGTTATTCTCAGCCTCAGACTTGTATGAATATTATATCATGCGGTAAGTCTGACTTTCCCCAACATAACCCGCCTGTGAGTCGCTCTCATGACCAAACAAACAGCTCAGTGCGCCTCTGCTGTGGCATTTTAAACCACACGCTCGGTCCCATGTCATCGCTCGGAGCCACTATCATGCCTCTGATGTCCAGACACATTCCCTTCCACTCCACCTGTGCCATAAGCTCGCCTGTTAAGAGCTCCTCTACCTTCCATCCCCCTCCCTGTCTCCACCCTCCACGCTCGCTCACACCAAGTAACCCACTTTTCACTTGTCATCTCCATGGCAACGGAGGAAAGCATCTCGTATACTCAATGTTATCTTTTATCTGTTAGGTAAAAAAACACAGGGTTGCACAGATAATCGCTAATAAGCTTAAAAACGAGGCTAATTGGTAAAGATATTTGCCGTCTATGAAGACAATATTATCAATTATTCAACC
Source organism: Spondyliosoma cantharus (assembly GCA_900302685.1). Taxonomy (NCBI): domain Eukaryota; kingdom Metazoa; phylum Chordata; class Actinopteri; order Spariformes; family Sparidae; genus Spondyliosoma; species Spondyliosoma cantharus. Next base: position 20,105 of record OMLP01011694.1, on the reverse strand, counting down.
TAATTAAGGGCTAACTGATGGTTTCTTCCGAGCACCCTGAGTTGACCCCTCCTCTTTTCTCAGTCAGACTGGCGGGGGGTCTGGTAATTAGGCTGGAAGTAACGTGCTGTTATGCGCCTCCTTCCCGCAACACAAGCCCTGACTCCTCAACTCTGTCTGGGTTGCAGTAGATGACATGACAACAGTGATGTCTGCCATCCCAGCTCTCTCTCTCTCTCTCTCTTTCTCTCTCTCACACACACACACACACACAGTGTTAAAGCGTGCAGGTGTCTTGCAGAAGCTCTTAAGAGTCAATGAACGCTTGGTGTTTAATATAAATATACTAGAGTAGAACATTGTGAGCAAACGGGGGCACCAGGTTGGCCTGAGGGTCTGGGACAGTGGTCATGTTGATGAGAGAGGACTTTTGCTGCACGTCTCCTCCTCTCGCTTTCCCCTGATGTCCAGTCACATATCTCACTATTTGTAATCTAATAAAGGCAAAGAGGACCCAAAAACACTTTAAAAAGAGTACAGAACTTGAATCAAATGTAATAACTCTTGGACTTACAAAACATGCATTATTAGAGTCACTCTTGGAAACTCACTTTTATTGTAAGAATTTCGTATTTTAACCTGGCCGTATGTGGCTGTGTGCTTCTCTGACCATGTACACAAGCATTGTATGTACTTATATGGGAATGTATGAGCTCATTACATATATTAGCTATTTTATTTTCTCATTTGTTCTTATTATGTGGTTCTTGCTTTAGTTTGCCCTTTGCAAAGCTTTGAAATTGCTGATTTTCATGAGTGAGATAGATAATATGCATTATTAGATTAGTTATACAATATTGATCTCAAAATATGTACATTTCAGTAGAATCATTTTTTGTTTTGTTGAATAGCTAATGTTAGTAAGAGAAATATCCAGATATACATGTGAGACAACATGTTAAAAGTCTGTACTATTATGTAAAATGTTCACGTGTTTCTGGAATGCTAGTGGTATAAAATATTTGTGTTGTGGATGTTTCTGTTATTTAGATTTTGATGAAGTACAAGTTGTAGTTTTTATTCAGCAAATTCTTACAATGGCATTCCTGCTTTCTGAAGATATATTCTGCATAAGACTCACTACTTTACAGCAGATTAGTTTACTTCAGGGCCAAAACAAATCAACTAAAATATATAACTTATAAACTCAAAAATGTCCTTTTCATCTGATAAGCTGTCTGAGCTGCTGTATAGAGAAGCCCTTGTTTGCCTAAAACATCGGATTTCAATTCTTTTTCGTTGTGTAAATTTGTTCTTGTGTTGTTGAACAGACTTTTACAGATGATTTTCCTGGAATTAGTTAGGTCACTATCACTCATTTTGACCCCCTTTGCAGATCCATAGATCCCACTTAGACAATCAGTTATCATAGAAAACTCTGTGTAGGTAAATGTTAAAGCAGTTGTTTGACAGCCTTCCACAAGGGGGCAGTATTAGTCCAATTTACTTTCTTCTAATAATGACCAGCAGCTAATAGATTTCTAAGCCAGCTTTGTGTACACTGGATTAAATCAAGCAAGACTTCATTCTTTATTGAGCTCACATCCAAACAACCTCCTCACCTCATGTCCTGGATCAGGGAGATTTTAAGAGGCACCATGGCTGATACGCCACCATCAGATTTGCGTCTCTCGGGGTCATGAATGAACCCTGGAGTGTAGACGAAAAGGACGTTAAGCACTTCCCTCATCTTTTCATGTAAGTTTGTTCATCAGGTGAACAGATTTCAGCGTTTACCTGGAGGTCCCAAACCACCTGGAGTCGCACTTTTCTTCTCTTTGCTCTCCTGATAGTGCAGCAGGTGGGACCACAAGGCAGATTTACCCTGGAAGAGAAAACACAGATTAGCACCGTTATTTTTCTCTGAGAGCACTGTACGTCCTCTAGCTGTGGTGTTGATATCTTTTGTTTCCTGACCTGTTTAACCTGCAGCCCGTGGCTCCAGATCCTCTCCAGCAGGTCACAGAGACTCGCAATCAGAGTGTTCTCCTCAACGCCGGTGATGCTGACCTCCCCATGACCCAACTCCACGGCCTCCCGACCCATCTTCTCCACCAGCATACGCTTGGTCTGCAGGAAAAAAACAAACACACATAAAGTTATGGTGACAAAGCATTCAAACAAATAATATTGGACTTTTTCTTACTTTTGTGCAGAGAAAACAGAAGACTAATGTACTTTAACACAAAGCTCAATTTAGTTTAGCACGTTTTTCTGTTTTATTGTCATTTCAGCGACTCAACCTTTGTGATTTAAGCGTCAACCAGGAAATAGTAAATTGGTTTGTTTTTAATAATATCTTTATTTGCATTATATATTCTTTATTTATATTAGCAGTAACTTTCTTCAAGGTTTGACACCATAAAATATGTATTTCAAAATGAACAGCGTCTACTTTAAAATGATTCATAACTCAATCTAGACATTCAGAAAGATGGCCATAACTCCAAATTATGTTTCTTCACTAACTTCATGTCTCTGCAGTGCTCACTGTAAGTGCTGTGTAGAATTTCTGCGCGTGTAAAAATGTGTAAAGCAGAGGAGCTACACACAAACCTTGTTCCTGCACTCCTTCAGCAATCCTTCCACAAATTTCCAGTTAGTCTGAGCGATGACAGAAGGCGACAGGTTGGACAGTTTGGGCTGTCTGATGGTCGTGCCTAGGTTCCTGGCCTCCTGGATGTACTTCTAGTAAAACATGGAGAGGATTCAGTAAGCACACAGCTAAACAGAGAAATCAACTCAGCTTACTGGTGGGCTCACGTCACTGGTGAGGGTTTCTACGGCAGAACGAGGAATACTAGAACAAATACAGGACTTCAATCAGTTTGTCCTACACTGACAAGTGATGGAGGCTGTATCGCCAATGTGTTGCTGTACCTTTTTTCACATCATTTACTTTAGCTGTCTCCAGAATTGTTTCTACCGAGTGGTTGTTTCATCTCATCCTGCAGTTTGAATTCTATTATTTTATTCCTCTTTTTTTGTTTTATCATAATAATGAGTTTATGTTATCCACTTTGCGTTGCATTTGAATTGAGGTTGATAAATAAAGTTTTTAATTATTCTTATCATGAATATACAGGATGCAGTGATCCTCGTAGTGAAATACAAGGGAATTAGAAAGATAACAGAATTGAAATATTTGCACTTGATAAGCATGATTCATTTTTCTTTAAAAATTTAACTTGATGTAATAAAAATTAAGCACAAATATTAAGAGCTTCAGTTGACACAAACACATAACAACATTTTCATTTCATGTTTACAAGTTTAAACATGACACGTCCTAGAAAGTGACATGGATAATAAGATAAAAGTCGGCTGCTGAGAGGTGAAGGAAGCAGAGGGAGGTAAAGACCACACAGGTGAACAGGTGTTACGACTTAAAGCCTCACAAACTACCAACACATACCACATCCACAGTCACCGACTTTAGACAGGGCTTGAAGGACTGCGAGAGCCAGTAGTAGTCAAGAAACAGCAGGAGCTGCAGCTCCGGAAACAAACACTCTACATGCTGAGAGTGTGTGAGCAATGAGTGCAAGAGAGGTAGAGAAGAAAGACAAAAAACAATAAAAGAAAGACAAGTGACCAGAGGTGTGAGAGGGAAGGGCGGGAGAGCAGACAAGATGGTGGGAGCAAAGTTAAGTAACAGATCATGCAAAATGAACCGAGACAACAAAGCTCAGGCAGTCAATCTGTGTGGAAATGAGCTGAGAGAAGTAAACAGCGCGGCGACCTCTCACCTCCCTCTGGTCGTTGTCTAAATAAAGGTGCTCAGCGTGCTGCTTCTGTCGATCCCTCCTCCTCCACTGGGCCGGAGCGCTCCTCTTGGTCCATCTGTGGCACACAACAACCGCGATCAACTTCAGAGAAACATCATGAAACTCAGACTGAATAAAGACAGCGAAAGTTTATTTTAAATAAATTACAGATCATTTTACAGAGGAATTGAAGTGATAAGTGTAATGCGAGATGTTTACTTGTTGCTGGTGGGCCCCGTGGAGAGCACGTCAGACTGCAGTCGGGGGAAGAAGCCCTGCTCATAGCGTCCCTGACCGATCTTCATGTCCAGCAGGTGGGGATGCAGGGCGGTGTGGTCGATCTTTGAGACTCTCATCTCAATTGCTTTCTCTGCGGGGGAGATGTGGGGTGAAATGAAATGTGAGGTCAGCGTTAAGATGAAAGGATGTTTTCAACACGTACATCTTGTTAATTTGCCCAAATTTTATAGCCTTTATTGTACATACATATGTAATTAAGTGCCTCTGACATAACAACGTGTCTTTAGCTTTGCCTAAATCTAAATATCAGCAATTTATGTGGCCATCTTATCATGAAATCTGCAAGTTGTCTAAGCATCATGGTATAGGAAGATTCTTGAGGATGATTATCAGAAAATAATCCCATAACCATCCCGAAAAGAAAAATCCTTTCCATTCACATGGAAGGGATATTCTAACATGAAATATCCCATTGTGTTTTTTCTTATCTCACCAAACATTCGACTAAGATTCTCATATTTTCTGTAGCTAATTGTGTCAAGAAACAAGACAACTATGGCAAAGAATCTGTAATTTCTCTTTTAGTTAACGACTGACGACAGAGGGAAGAGAGCAAGCTGAAAACCAAAAAGACATTTACTCCCAAACACCCACAGATCCCAAAGAAGTGACAGAATAAAGGCTCAGAACAGATGTTCTTTTTCTATAAAGGAACAAAATCAGACTCGTCCATGAATGCAGCCTTATACTCAACCCACCCACACACCCATGAGCTTAAAGAATACAATAGACCTGAAATAGACAAACAGAAACTGTTTCATGCACAAGATGAAAGCTGTGATTCGCACCAAGATTTTATTCCCTGAAAATAGTTTATCACCCATTCACCACCATACAGATCCGTTTTATTTGTTTATAAGATGATCTTCACCAAGCTTGTAAATGGGAATGTATGCAATGCAAGAAGGATCTCACAGTGGGCTCCTCTATGTAAGTGTAGTAATAAAATACATAAATCTCCAAACATGAAGGTTTACTGTATAAAACGCTGTTGTAGGGTGTTCTGCTTTTAAGTGTTCAACGGAAGTCCACCAGTCCTCTGTGAGTGACCTAATGCATTGCACACACATTCACAGAGCTGCCACCCAGTGACGTTTGAGGTAACGAGAGCAAATATTACGAGTCTCGTCGTCCTCGAGCCCGATGGCATGAGGTCCAGGAACGACAAAATCGGCTTTTTCATAGCGTTTTTTAAGCAGGTTGTCTGCGAACAAGACAGCAATTACCAATCAGCTAACTAAAGAGAGCAAATCTCCAACTCTGTCACAGGTTTACACCTTCAAATTACTTTTCGACCACACTCATTTGGAATTAAATTAAAGGAGTTTTAAGGTACTTTTAATGTCTTCTTTAATTACATTCACAAAACTTTAAATTGAAAATGTTTTAGCTTTACAATGGCAGGTAATTAAACACTGCAGAGGGCCATTTCCTTACAATCTGAGGTTAACCCATCATGATGAAGCTTTTCATTCTCAAACTAAAACCTGTGGTTTTCCTCAGGATTAAAGGTGTTTATTCCTAGACATGGACAGGTCCACAGAGCTGAGGCATACTGATATATTTCAGTAAAATGTGATGCTCTAAAAGCAGACCAATTATTCCATACCCTTTTCATTTTCCTGATTTCTCACAAGGAACTCAAGAACTTTTTTTCCCTTACCTGCTTCTTCAATGTTTGTGCATTTCTGGTACATGGAGGTGCGCAGTGTGGGCGTGCGGACGTTCAGCATTCGGATCTTATCCACGCGGGAGTCAAAGACCCGCAGTGTGTGCTCCTTCTCCTCATCATCGTGACAGAGGATCTTACAGTCAATGAACGAGGCAAACATCTGTGTCTCCAAGAAACGTGACAGGAAGGGCAGGTAGGGCTCCGGCTGGTCAGACAGGAAGGAGGCCTGGAAACACATTTAACATTTAAAAAGGTGCGATACAAATTCATGTGGAAAAATAATACAATCTCCACACTGTGATGTTAGCGAACTAACTATCACAATTTACCTTGTCAAAGTTCTGCATCTGGTCTCGATTGGTGAACCAGGACTCTTTGTCGTGGCTCGGCTGGATGACAAACACCTCGTAGTCTGCGAACATCTGTGTGAATCGGTTAGCGAAGACCTCGCGTACCTGGATGTTAAGCTGGTGCATCTTCAGCTCCTCCTCATCACACTGAATCCGTCCGTCCTTATTGCTGCTGGCATCCTCTCTCACCTCCAGCTGATTTGCACAAACACACAGAGGAAAATTTGACAATAAAGAGAGGAGAAAAAAAGAGTGTGAGAATAAGTCTGACGAAGAAAAGAAGCAGAACAGTTGATATTTCTCATGTTATCTAATCTGACTGTTGTCACAGGCTGCCGATGACGCTGCAGGGTCATGGGAAAGGAAGTCAAGGACGTTGGTTTTGATTGAGGACCGAAAGCAAACTGAAACACATGCTCTATTTTTAGCATGTCAGTAGGTCAGCTGGACAGATGCCTGCTGTAAGGAGCTACAACAATGCAGAGTAGGCCCATCGGTCCAAGGACAAGACCCAAGAATCTATTTAATCACTACTTTGTGGTCAACAGCAATGAGTTCAGATAAGAGAAATCATCAAGTCAGGTCTGACCTCGTAGCTGGAAAACTATACACAGACTATGAGCTAATCCATTCAGAGAAAGCTAATGCTGGCCACCAGTGCATAAGCTGATTAGGCTGCACATACAGAGGCTTTCTCTAATTAGCAGCTAATTCATCCCTCTATCAGTCTTCAGACAGAGTATTTCATCCAAAGGCCGAATGGAGATGAGGCGGTAAAAACGCTGCCTACATCTGTTGATGTCAGTGACTTGAAAAGGATTTCTGTCATCAAGGCCACGGTACATCGACCAGCAGCATTTCAGACAACTGTTGTGTTGATGTTTTGAGCTGATGAAGCAAAACATCTTCAAGGCTCCACACGGCTGTGGGTGGCTCTGTATTAGCTAACTGTTCTATTAACATGAACCTTTGGGGGTTACTAAAAGGGACAGTTACAGAGGAAAATCTTCAGTAGGATTATTTGGGATGTATGCAATTCAGTGTGTGGCATAAAAGGTTCTTCTCCATTTGTTTATTGTCACTTATTGCAATAATGTAAAGTAGTAATGTACTGGCAGTGATGGGGAATCAGGGAAGCCCGATGACCATCATGGCTCATGCTGAGATCACACTCATCATTGAAATGATCAGTCATGGTGAAGTCATGAATCTTCTGTCATATACAATGTTTTGAATCTACAGTAAAACCTGAGAACTATATGAGGACAATATGAGACATGATCTTTTGTACAGCCCATCTTGAACTCATGCGATGACATCACATCTCACCTTCTCCAGGCTCACACCCGTCCTCTTGACCAGCGCCTGCAGTCTGGCAATAGTTTCATTCTCCCTCAGCAGGTAGGAGTTGAGGGGCGAGGCCAGGTTGCCGTTGCGCTTGTCAGAGACCATATCGACGGATCGGAAGCCCCGGTACTTGGGCTGGCTGTCGCTGGAGTGAATGTTTCCCTCCGGAGACACGCCGAAGGACATGAGCACCTCTGAGATCTCCTGAATGAACTCGAGCTTGTTGGGAAACTGGGGCAACTCCTCTGGCAGTTCAATGAAGTGGTTATCGATATCCACGAAACACAAGTTAGCCTGGAAGGAAACAAGCAGCAAGCATAAGAAGCACAAAAACATTGAGGCTAATGCACAAAGAACAGATTTAACAATAACATGAGTGCTACTAGACCTACAAGTCTACCTGTACCAATGCTAGCAGGTCTATCAAGTCCTAACATCACTATTACAAAGCCTATTTTTATATCCCTCCAGATTTGACAGCTCAACCTCCTGATTAGCCTGACAGGTCTGACAGCCCATTAAATGTCTGTCTGTATATAAAATGGGAACTAGACAGAATTGTACCTAATGAGCTAACTCATGACTGAAAACTGGCACACCGTGCTGAGAGCAGTACCTTGAAATACCCCTGTACAATGAGAGCACAGTGCAGGTTAAAATATCTGGAGTAACTAGACACTTAAAAATGCAGCCACAATGGAATGAGAAGAGAAAGAACTGTCCACCGTGACTTGTGTCAGCAGTACAAGAAAGACCTGACCTATGCAGAGTGACAATAATAAACCTGCTTGTTCAAGATAAAGCAAGCATGTTAATGCTCACAAAGAAAATGAAGGACCAGGGTTCACTAAAGGGAAACACGTTTTTCCTCTCACATCTCTTACACATTGCAATGTCTCTTTCAAAAAAAGATTACCTGGTTACTCAAGATAATCCACAGTGTATCTTGTGAGTCATTTCATGCAGGAGCTATAATCTTTCCATGTCAATGCACAGAAGGAAGCCTGCATCCACTCATGGCTAAAAGGCTAGCTAAGCTAGCTACTGTTACAGGGCCATTAATTTTTACACCCGACGCTGTCACCGGCATGAGTCTTGAGTCTCTCATCCTAAATAGATGAAAGCTTCCTTCTGCCCGGTGATTGGCGATTGTAGTTCGGTAGAAAGGAAATGAATTCCTACCCAAAAGTGCTCACATAATTGTGCATTCATGTGAATTATCAGAAATGTTTTGCATCGGAGAAAATGTTGGTACATGAGTCGACACCATATGATGCTGAAACAGGGCAAAAGAAAGTAAACATTGGGTGGGAGTAAGAAACGTTAGTATTTTATAGTCATATCATTTCCTTTGCTCATCCTGTCACTTAAATACTGAAAACTGCTGTCATGGCATTTTTGAAACACTCTGAGCAACAAAATGCAAAACAAAGTCTTTTATATGTCCATTCCAATATGGAGCACATGAACACACCACAGTCAGAAGAACGACTTTCCAACTCAGAAAATGGGACCATCGAAGGAGCACTTGAATGCAGCAAAAAGTCTGTTGATTATCTTGAGGAAATGGTTCATGGCTTGCTTAGCTAGCCAGCCTTTCCTCCATGAGTAGATGCAGGCTTCTTCTGTGCAGTGATATGGAACGAAAACAGTTCCTATGTGAAACTGCTCACAACAAGGTCTCTTGGTTATCTTGAGAAACAGAGTCATGGTTTCTGCAAAGACACACTGCTGTTGACTTTTTCAAATGTATTGAGCAGCACAGTCAGAGAGCCATCTTGTTCCATGATATTCTAAAGAAGGCAGACATCTCTGTGGCTGATACCTCCAAAATTTCTGAACTCACACCAAAGGCATACTCATGGATATATAAAACAAATATAGAAAGTTCAAACTCAATATGGGAACACGATGTGGTGTGCTTGTACCTCCTGTGGCAGCTCTAACTTGGTGCGGTCATCCTGTCCGTTGGAGTGGAGGCCCATGAGATACGGCACAGGAGCGTCCAGGAAGTGGAGGAGGGAGGCGGGCAGAATGGGGACATACACATGCTGCCACTGGAAGGGGAACATTAAGGCTGTGATGCTCTCTGCCACCGTCATCAGCCTCTGGTAATCTGTTTCACACATACACAGAGAGAGTGAAGGAAAGACTGTGATATGTGCCCCGCAGTGTGTACAAGGTTCATTTCCTGACTTGATTATAACATTAAAGTTATGGTGATTGTAATGATTCTGCGATGACTTGTGGTTTTCCTGATTCGTTGCGAAAGCACAATCATCAAAATCGCCACAAGCAAATGGCTGCTCAGTGATGTGTTATTGCAATCTGTCCTGGACCAGAGTTTTCAGCTAAATTTAAAACCACAATGGGGCAGTGGTTAGCCTTCATGAAATCTATCATCTATTATTCTAAATTACTAAAGTGCATTTTTGAGACAAAGCCTGACGTTCAAATAAGGTTAAAACAGGTTGCACAACTCTTTCCCCGTGTTTAATTTCCCTGAAGGTTCTTGCGTACACTGGTTTCTTCTGATAGATGTTGTTTTTTCTTGTAAACAGCATGTGACAGAAAAGTTGCGCAACACATCTCATGTCTTCACTGAGATGACATTGTTTATGCCTCAGCTCTTCTGTTTGCACTCTGGGTTTGAAATCTATCAACTGCCCCACATGACATGATGGCTAATCTTGCTGTGTTTGCAGTAACTACACATTTCCATCCAAAATATAAGCATTAGCTTTGTTCGAAAGAACAGCTGTTATTGTTTAACTTTAAGTGGACGAACATGACAAGACAAGAGGAAACCTTTTGTTGTTCTCTGTTATGAGAATGTAGGAGTGGAGTGAGAGATCAATGACCAACCTAAAAGGAATTAGCTGTAATCACACGCAAGCTGTCTCCAACTTTAAGGCGTGGATCCTCATTTGCTGATCAAATCAAAACATGCTGATATGGCCTGACTTTAACAGTTGCAAATGCTAGTTTTTGACGGTAGTAACTTTACACGTAAAGGAGGATTCTGACATTGTTGTATGGTTGTTTCCACTTAGTAAGTAGGATCTGAATATTACTTCCAATACTTAAAAAGGTTACTATCATCTTTTTAAGCGTCAGATTTTCATTTTCAAACATTTTTCCGATTATAAGAATCACTGTTTTGTTCAGTCAAATTTCCAAAAGAAATTTGGAAATTAAAAAATGTAAACATGTTCTTCTTTAGTCCTGATGCCAGATAATTAGAAAAAATAAGAAGGAACTAAAGTTATCAAATATGGTAGTGGAATAAAAAGTGCAATATTTGCTTCCAAATGTAGTGGAAAGGACGTATAAAGTAGCAGAAAAGGGACATTCACAAGTTAATTAAATGTGCCTCAATTGCAGTACTAAACTGTACTTAAGCATTATTTTCTTTTAAACTTCTTCCCTTTTGGTTTCTGTCAGTTTTTGAAGTCCTCTGTAGGACCTTTGGAGACTCCAGACTCTGAACTGTGACACAGCTCCAGTCTGCTGGTCCTGTGGCTAATGTTAAATTCCTTTCTCATGACTCCAGGCAGCAACACTCCTTCACGTTCAGGCTTTCACACTTAAGTCAACTGGTATACACACAAATATGTGTCCGGTCCTCCTCATGTGCATTCTTACTCTATCATGTTGACGCGTACTGTACATTCAGCAGCAGCCCTGCCTCTCCTGTTATGGTGCCAAAATAAATACCATTCCTTCATTTGGTCATGTGCTGCTCCATGAGAAGAGGCTCTCACCCCGGCCTGGGCCTCCCCTCCTCGTCCCCCCTCTCAGCAAGCTTCCTCTCCCAGGATGGGGACAAGAATACTAACATCACCCGTCTGTTCTTAAACTAGGCCACCATAACAAGAAACCAGTCACAAAGAGTAAAGCACTGTTGCTTATATATATACACATTATATACAGGTGCATGGCAGCAGTTCGTCCTTGAAGAGATGCTTGAACAATTCAGTTTACATACTAAGTGCAAATGTGTGCAGTATTGCAGGCTAAAAATACTATAAACACACGGAAGTGAAACCTCTTCAGATCTCAGTAGTACACTGATCAAATGATGTGTCTGACTAAATGTGTTCTATGTTCATTTAAACAGCCTCAGTTTGAGCCTTTATACCTCCGATAATGTTAATGAAGGTTCTCAGTCATCCAGGTCCTGGTAATTCAAAGTGCTGTATCGTAGGCAAATGGTCTTGTTTCAGTTTGTTGAAGACGTTTCACCTCTCATCCAAAAGGATTCTTCAGTTCTAACTGACTCCTCTCCAGCGAGTTAGTGAAGTGAAGAAGCCTTTTGGATGAGAGGCTTCACATTCTGGATAATTAATCATTTCAGTTCAGGAATAAGTGAAGGGAAAAGCCAAACAGATGAAACTCTGACTTATCTTACTGGTTGTCAGTGCAGACGTCCAGTTCTTACAATATGTAACATAGGCCTGCAACATTTGATTATTTTCATTATTGTATGTTATTGTGTATTCAAATGTTTTGTTCAATACTACCAACAGTCCAAAACCCAAAGATTTACTGTGTAAAATAACGTGAAAAAAAACCCCTCTGCAAATCCTCACGTATGAGAAGGTGCACACCTGAGAATGTTCTGCAGTTCTTCTTAATAAATCCACAAAAAATTATCAAAATAGTTTTCTGTCAGTCAACTTTCCTATCATATATATTTGCGTAAGCTATTCGGCAGTTACACAACAGATATTGCAGCATAAAGACTAAAATGGAAACTGATAATATGTGGTTAGAAGGTGCAAATTCATTTCTTTTAAATCACTTCTTGAAAACCCACTTCCTTTCTACTCTTTTATTCTTTTCACTGTTCTTATTCTTTTTATCTTTTTCTAATTCCTCTTATGTGATGTCATCTTTTTTATTGTCCTTTAATTGCTTTTATTTGTATCTAATTTGCTTTTTATGTCTTTTTGTCTTTTTTTATTGCCTTTTTTCCTTTGATTTGTATTCATTCTTATTGGCATTTTGTTTTAATATGAATAAAAAAAATATCGTTAAACTAGTCTTCTTTCTGTTTGGTCTTCCTGAGTTTCCTGCTTTTGCTTTGTCTGCCAAACTCTGTTTTTAAAGGTGCTCTAAAAATAGTTATCATTATTTCTATTATAAGAAAAGTTGGTACAGTCGGTCATTTGATAAATAAGAGAGGTGCAGTATTATTGTCTTTGCATGGCTGAAAGACGGCTTATCTGTTTACCAAACAGACAGAGGTCCAGCCTCAGATTTATGAACTTAAATGTACTGTATGTGATTTATGCCTCTAGGGATCTCAGAATCAGAACAATGTAAGCAAAAGACACCAGTAGCGTAGGATCATGGGAGTTGTCGTCGTTCATGTTAAACAACCACCATTGCTAATTAGAATGTATCTGACATGACGAGGGGGAATGTGTCATCGAGTTTAATTCACATCTTGTTAAGTGACATTCATCGGCTTCCTTCCTCACTCTCTCACATATCCTCTGATTTTTCCTAGGAAGTTATACCAAAAGGCAACCAAATGAAATACGCCTTTACCTTGAGTAAAGATTTTTCTTGGTTTGATTAATGTTGGCAACGTTTGGAATAATGTAAGTATGTAATGTAATGTAACGCAATAGATATAAAAGTAATCGAGCAATCTTTATGCTGAAATGTTACATGTTATATCTTTAATTTCAGATGAAGCATCTCTGGGCCTTAAATGTGCGTTTTGTAACTGCAACGTCCTAAGTTCACACCCACATCCCCCTCTCCCCTCATCTCTCCTGTCACTCTCAGCTGCCCAAATCACATAAAGACTGAAAAATCCAGTGAAATAACAATAACAAATAATGGCTTCCAGTAATTGCAGCATGTCACCGTGGTTGACACATGATCGACACATGATGAGCTTCCTGTTTGAGAAAGACGGAAGAAGCAGCAGACAATCCTTTTTTCTAGGTCTTGATGTTAGAAATACTGGCCAACGTCTTTTTTTATTTCTTTCTTTTAATCAGAGTTATGAATTCTGGTGCTATTTTTAGCACGTAGCACATGCAGTCCTTTCCTTATTTGCAGAGCATCCCTCTCCTCTGTGTGTGTATTTAACAGCAAGGCGTCTTTCCCGAACA
>OMLP01011692.1:4022-20406 GCA_900302685.1 Spondyliosoma cantharus | reverse complement strand
TCACAGAGATGCCGATTCGCACGTGACTAATATTATCACATGACCTCTGTGTTTGGTGAAATATGGTAGGTAATTTGCGGTGGAATTTTTACTTTACAAATTACGGACATGGCAGATTCGCACGGGATTAAGATCACAGACGACCTCCGCAATTATTACAAATTACTAGAGGTAATAGGGCTTTAGAAGACTGATTTCAGCTCTAGTTTGTCCACCAGTTGCTGAATCGACGTGAGGTGTTTTGAGGCGTATGAAGACAGAAGCTGGCTTAATTCGTCAATGAAAATTGGTCAAATATAAATAGAACAAAACACACAAAAAGAAACAAGTGAGCCTTCAGCATACATGAGAGCCAACAGGGATTTGGGATGTAGGTCTTTAAATGTCTAAATAAGCAGGGAGCAAATCTCAGTATGTCTGTTTAAAGAATGAGGCTGGACTTTGCTGCACAGTTGAGGTGGTGTGGTTCCTCACAGCTGTACACAGCACTTGTACAAACTCCAGCTTAAGACCACAGACATCCAATTAGAAAAAGTCTGTAGGGTCAACAGTGGAACAAGAGGGTTTTATTCACCACAAGCCGAGTATATTTCTCACTTGGTGCATCTTTGTGTGCGCACATGCACTTGGTTGTCATTATGTGTGTGCTGTAGCTGTCGCTGGCATAGACAGTATACATAAATCACAGGGACCTAGTGAGCCTTTACCTAATGAGGGAACATGCTGAAGTCAGGGTTTTTTTCCTACATCTTATGTAGGTTAGGAACACTGTGGTTGGAAAGATCACACGCACACACATGTACATGCACTCATGCTTGTATGAACCTGACACCTCTATTGTCTATCTGCTGGTAAGATGGCAGCTTGTGATCTCTGGTAAAATGTAAAACATATGGACTCATTCAGGGAAAGCTGTGACTGACCACAGAGGACACCTTATCATACTCACCAGTGGAGTATACGAGTCTCAAGATGTGTGTTACAGGTCCCAAGGTTGGGTTAAGTTATATAAAGAGATTAACAAAATAAATGTTTTTTTTTCTGTAAACTACTACGTGTGTGAGCCCAAATAACACTCTATGCTCTGTCGACATTAGAGACCTGCCTGCAAAACCACAGTAAAAAAAAAAATAACCCAAACACTTGTGATGCGGCGCGTGTACCTGGCACTTAAGACAATGGCGGAATTTCAAAGTTTCGCGATATCAAAACGATGTTACAACACTTGCCCACATAAGGTCAGGCTTTAAGAGGCTGAAACTGGTTACAAGCTGCATCACAAATTAAATTTAATTAACTTTCATTGTTTTGTGGTGGCAGCACAAGCTCCACACAGAATATCTAAATAAACATCAGCTAATAAAATCATCTGGATGGTTAGATATCATTATGATGTGTGGGAAAATATGCTGTTCAATTATTTGAGAGAGCTGAACCTTAAATATGAATTCTGTGTTAGACAGTGTTACTCAAGGGCTGTCAGTCAACTTCATTGAGTGCACACTGGATCATTTTGGAGCAATATTCTGTATTTATCCGCATTTCCTCTACCATGTTATCGGCAGAGAATTTCCCTGCGGATTTGATGGAGTAGATAGATATTACATCCGTGTATCTTGGAGCTCACACTGATGTGTCTGTTTACATCTGTGTGCCTCAAGCTGGGCTCAGCAGGGTTAGAGCCAGGTAGAAAACCTGTGGAGGCAATCCTCAGGTGCCTTGGCTCTCCAAACTAGGCCAAGCAAACACACACACACACACACATTCCACCTACAGTTCAGTATCACAGTCTAATTTGGAACCCATGCTGGCCTTTATGTTCATCCATTCATGTCTTTCAGTCATTGTGCATGTGTGAGAGAGAACCCAAGAACATAGGAACAAAGGAAATGAAAACGTAGAAGCATATCTTGGTGAACATTCTCAGAAGATTCTTACCATGACCTGGATGACTGAGAATCTTCAACATGTTGCTAACCATTTTGGGAGAAATGTGGTAGTGTGAAACAACATCCAGAAAGCTGGCTGATTACAGGAACCTCCTGCGTTTCAACTTGAGATGCAATCTCAAAACCACTCACTCAGTGAGAGAGTGCGACAGATTAATTTCACTATCAAAGCACTTACATCTAAGATTGATCAGACATTTGATGAACTAATATTTCTGTTACCAAGCAATGTCCTGGAAAATGTCTCCAAGTTTGTTGAGAAGGCAGAAGTATCACAACACACTAAAGGTCAGGAACGACAGACACGATAATTCCAAACTTTACAGGCACGTCAAAGCAACTCACAAAGAACAGAAGCTCTCACCTGGAGAAATAAGGACATCAACAACACAGCACATATGGACATACAAGTGAAGTGGGTGAAAAACTTGTCCAACAGAGAGCTCACCCAACCAGAGAAGGATGTCCTTGCCAAAGGACTGAACTTTGTAGTTATTCCAGAACAGAAACCTGTAGTAGATCTCATCACAGCAACAGAGTCAGCCATCAGAAGCAATAAGTTAGCAGACACAGAGGCAGAACAGTTACGGTTGAAGGTATCAGCCACTCTTGCTAATACAAAAGCACCCCCTGCAACTTCACTACTGAGAAAAGGATGGCCCTGGCATCACTCAAAAGAGACCGGAACATTACCATCTTGCCAGCAGATAAAGGGAGAGGCAACTTGGTGCTAAACACAGCGTAATACCACACCAAAGCCACTGATCTGCTTAGTGATATTCATTCCTGTGAAACACCGAGGTGAGATCCTACCAGTAGGTACACAAGAAGGTTATAGAATATCTGCAAAAACTGGAAAAAGACAAAGCCATTGACAGGCCATTATGTTACTGACTGTACCCCTGGAAAGCCATCCCATGTATCTATGGACACATTAGCTCCTTGGGTCGGTAACACTAAACACACTAACACATCAAAAAATTCACAGGATTTCGCCAACAATGTGAGGGAAATAACACTCGACCCAAACAAAAAAATGGTTTTGTGTTATGTCACATCACTTTTTACATGCATTCCCATTCATGAAGCGATAAAGATGGAAAAGCAAACAACTTGACCCCAGACCACATTTGTGCCTTACTTGACCTTTGTCTGGCAACCACCTACTTCCAGTACAGTGAAGGTTTCTACAGACAGAAGCACAGCTATGCCATGGGCTCACTGGTGTCCCCAATAGTGGTCAACCTCTACATGGAAGAAGTTTAGAGCAGAGCCTTGATTACCTTCACAGGAACTGCTCCTAGCCACTGGTTCAGGTATGTGGACGACACCTGGGTCAAAATCAGAGCAAGGGAAGTGGAAGCCTTCACAGAACATATAAATGCTGTGGACAATAAAGTCAATGACACCCACCTGTAATGCTGTCATGTGTTCCCTCCCCAGACAGCTTAACAACCATCCACACCTGGACTCACCTCGCCCTGATGACCCACATGAAGGCTGGTTGGGTCAACAACTCACCCCAACGACTCAACACTCCCACACAGAGTTTAAAAGCCTGCAACTCCCCTCCAGTTAGTTAGAACTGAAGAAGCCTCTTGGATGAGAGGTGAAACGTCTTCAAGAAACTCAAACAAGTCCAGTTTCCTACAGTATAGCACTTAGAATATAGAAGCATATTTCTTTTTGGGATATTTTGCTGAACAATATGCAGAATAAACACTCCAATGGAGGCAGATTTAATATCTTTAATCAGTCTGAAGCACATTTAACAGGCGGTCAAAGGTTAGAGTTGCATTTTGTTTTCTTTCAATGAAACCTCAACATGCCTGAACATTAGCTAACGCTATGGTAACAAAGGGCTGAGACAGCTAACCACAAGCTCATAACACGTAGAGTGATGAAAGCACAACACGTTCCACGTTCTGATTGGTTGCCAGTGCCTTTCTGAAAAGATTCAACCAGAAGTGCGTGGAGCAGTCGCACAAAGAAGGCGCAGTGCTCTGAAACAAGACGCTGCTGCATACGCTCTTCCCTCATTTGGGAACAAGGGGAAAAAGTAAGGACCTAAGTAAGAAATTCAGGGAACAACAGATGAACAGAAAACAGCCTCCGATGCTAACTCTGGCTCATTCAGAGTTTCTTTTCCCTTGTTTTTGATCGATAAGCACTGACACAATTTCTTCCAGTTGGCATAGTGGATGGCTCTAAATACCACAATACCCGTGAGCCTCAGCTGCTATGGAGAAGAAGGGGTGTGAATCATAGCTTATTCAGAACACACTGTTGTTACAGCTGGGAACAGTGTTATATCAGACTCCCAAACACACTCAGCTATAGCCTCAGTGCACAGTTGGGGTTGTAACTGACTGAAGAAAAAGACTTAATTTTCTTAGCTCAGGCCATTCATTATGTTAGTCATGATAAGGTTGTAATCAACAAAGTAATTGCTAAGCTATGGGAAAGTAGCAACATCCCTAAATACGAAATATAAAATAAGAAATTGTTAAAAACTGTTCATACAGATTATCGACACCACTTTAAACTGAAAATGAGTGCACCTTCAATGTCACCAATGAAGTCTGACTGACTGGATACAGAAGTTCTTTGATCCTTCAGACTTGGCTGAGGCAGTTGTTCAATTTTTGTGCTGTTGATTTAACCAGGACAGGGTCATCTCCATCCGACTGTCATTCAGCTCACACCGGCTGTGCAGAAAATGAACAGCTGAAATATCACCTCCCACCTGTGCCATTATCAGTCCTGTAATACAGTAGACATGTTATAGGGAGAAAGCATAAATACCTGGATCCTGCAGCTCTGTAAACTTGTCCACCACACACCTGCTGCCCTCCATATAAGGGCCAGCATCCAGATGTTCCTTAACAACCATTTCCACCTGCGAAACAGGCAATTATGCTCCTGCAGCTTCGCCCTTGGCCTGCTAAATATGCACCATCTCTGCACATACCAACGCTCTGCCTCTCTGCTACTGAGATACAGTCTGAATACCTTCACTGCATTGTTGTCATTTTACAGGTCTAATCCCCAATTCAGTGACCTGTCGACACTCGTACCAGCGTGCAGACACACACACACACACACACACACACAAAACACACACACACACACACACACACCTGCAGCACTCACATGAGTTTCAACGTGATCATAATAACATTGTTCGGAGCTTAATCTCAGTCGTTACAAGCCGAGGCTTGCTGAAAAATAAGGAGTAAAAACAGAGTTGAACAAACATTGCATGGCCTGGAAATAATTGCGTGTGTTCGTGTGTGCGTCAAAACTAAATAATGGAATCATCCCTGCTCCGACATTATTTAATTACAGTACAAAAAAAACACAGTGTTACCTCTGAGACACTCTGACCCACACTGGTCTGACAGACAAGACACAGTGTTTCTGAGAGTGAAACACTGAAGTTGTTTTGCAGAGAGGCTGTATCTTTGTCCGTGACATGGCGCAGTTGCCAGAGATGAGAACCACAGATAAGTCAGATACAGAGGCGAAGGGGAACTTGAGCTTATCTTACAAGGCCAAAAAGACGGGACAAACAATACACTCCTTCTCTGGCCCTTCACGTAAGCACCCAGAAATTAATAGAGCATCTTTTTGATTAATGAACGCTGCATCGTGTACATCGATCTGCTGTTCTAGTTTTGGAGCAACGAAAAAAACTGCCCACTCCTCCCACAATCACTCTATCTATCCCCATCTTTTCCCAGCTCAGTCTCTCTCCGATAGCGGCTGCTCGTATCGACTCACTGCAACCCGTCCTGCTTATTAGACTTTCATGAAGATCGAACAGGCCAAGTTTTCACTGATTTCATTTTGCATTTATACCCACCCTCACAGTTTTTGACAGAGTTTAGTATTCCAACCGTTTTCCTTTACCTCCAACAGCACCAGACACAGAGAAGGTGGCTCAGTCGTCCCTTCCTTCTCCATTCATTTAGATAACAGCAAAAATACAAAACTATGGACTATTTACTGGCTGGTTCCCACATGAGTGTGGGAGCACTGTACTCAAAAGTCTATTAAAGCCTGACGACAAGACTGCCTCATGCTGTCTTAAAGGAATACTCTGCGATACATCAAAGTGTTTAAATATTGTATTTGAATCAACATTTCAGCACACTGTCTTTTTAAAATAAAAAGACTAAAAATGGTTTGCGGCTGCCACCGTGCAACATTTATGTTCTGCATTTTGAATCGCAGCAGGGCACAACACTGCCACCAAGACTCCTAACTACCTCCATTCCTCCCAGTCTGTACGCCTCAGGCTGCTTTTATCAACTTGTGGATGTTCTCATCAAGCAGCTTATCAGATCAGGGTATGGCATAAAGAAGAGGAAACTGTTTTCAATTTCCAATATGACACGATTAATATAGTAGGTTTTGCATGAATGTTTGGTGGGTAATCAAATGTGTAATTATTTTGATTGACCGGTCTGCTTTCTGCTGGTGAAGCAGTGTATCATTGAAAGAAGAAAGAAATCAGAGATAGCTAAATAGTTGACTACGGCGGTAAATAGCTGTGCACCATGACGGGACAGGCAGCCACCCTCGCTTCTAGGGTGCTCTCTGTCTCAAAGGATGTTTCGGACTCTGTGGGGCTCTGCTTATCTGAAAGCACACTGGTGCTATGAGCTAAATGCTCTGCATGCAACCCGATCATCAGAATAATGTTAGCAACGTACATTTCTGAGAACCACAGATATGTTGAAACTTTACGTACTGTGCTAATGCTCTTGTTAGGGTTAGGCACAAAAACACTTGGTTAGGGTTGGCAAAGATCATGCTATGGTTTAAAATACTTGGTTTGATCACCACAAACAAGTACTTACCTGGTAAAAGTATGCAGTGTTTGTCGCCACAAACACAGCTAGAATATATCAAATGGTTTCCTTAAAAACATCCAGTGGTTTCACACTCACAAACGCTGAAACCCCAAGCTGTCTTGGCAGCCTTCTTGCCAGGTTGTGACTCCACCCCCTCTCTAAGTCAAGTCACAAACACGTTATGCAAATTTGATATGACATGCTTTGTTGAAATGTCAATGTGGTACATATGACACATACACATTTGAAAGTATCAGGGGTTGGCAGGATTGCTAACTCCTAACATTGTATCTTGGTGACCGGGCTGAGCGTTTGCTGATTAGCTCTGCACAACTAAAGGTCGACAGGAATGTCATTAGTTTTGCAGGTATTTGGTCACAATTATTGTACAAGCCATGTATGCAATGTGCTTTTCTTTCGGGTGCTCCAGTTAGTTGCTGGCCTCCAATCTGCTTTGTTAAGCAGCTCAAGTGGAGGTGCAAGCCCTGGACATTCACCTGCCAGATTCATCTGGGATGTCATGGAATTGAACCAGAGACCTTCCCACCACTCACCTGCCTGTCCAATCTTTAGCCCCCCCCCACCGCCACAAGGAGCATCATTGGAATATTTCCCGCAGGAGATCAGACAACATATTGAGATAAAAGCTACCAATAAGCCATAGTATATACAGTATCCAGCATATTCTCCTGCCCAGGAAGATTCTCCTGCGCCAGTGTATTATATTAACGCAACGTGCATTCCAGCTAGCATCTACATTCATCAATACATGTATAGCTATGGCTTTAAAAATGCAAAAGGCATATAGGGTAGCATCGTGTGCAAAGAGAACAGTCACAGTCAGTATATAAAATACTATCCTAACAGACTTGTGGCACAGAGGCAGCAGGATGTGTTTGTCTGTATATTCGGAGCAGGGTGTGTTCTGGAGAGAAGATGGGAAGCTGGTGGTGAATACCTTGCTGTGCTGCTGTTGCTCTGATTGCACAAAGCTCTGATACAAAAAGCCTTTCACCAGGCTCGTCTGATGTATCTGAGAAGGAACACAGCAGCTACAGCAATCTTCTTCCTATGGGAGTAATGTGTGTGTGCATGTGTGTCTACCGTTTCTAACCACACATTTAAAGACAGCAGAATACCGAAACAACAGAAATAAGAATTGTTTAAATTCCAACAACACTGATGCCCAGAAATCACAGTGCCAGCTTACAGACACCCACCACACACACACACACACCCATCACACACACACACACCAAGAGTAATGAAAGAGCAGTACGTCATCCTCTGTTTTTCCTTTACACAGAGCATCTGACATTTCAGGGAGATTCACGGTTCGAGCTGCCAGTAGCAACAAGCTCAGCATCCTCTGGGACAGATTCTGGGGTCCAGCCACCATTCACACAGAGCACATTGCCAACAGCAAACAAGAGGCTGTGAATGAATGTGTGAGCACACAACAGGTGATGCACTGTTCCTAACAGCAAGAACAAACCCTGGCTGCTGCTATTCAAGCCAGTGTGAAGCTGACACACCTGGACGCGATGAAGTGCTGTCCCTCCTTTACTTTATTTGAGGACATGGGTGTGTGTGCAGTTTGAAAATATGAAATTACCAATACGCAGTTTATTTTATAACATTTAGTGTCTAACCTGACAATTCACTGGCATCCATGTGTTGTAAAGCTCCCATCCAGCTGGTTGCGATAACGTATCTATCTACCGATCTGCCGGTGGACTCAGCATTCAAGCTTGTGAGCTCAGCTTCAAATGCTCTGATGTCAGAGGAATTATTTCTAATTTCAAACACATCTATTATAGTTGTGGTGGGGTAGACTCCCCTTAGTAAAGAGCAAGGGTAGTGCTGGCGAATGCAGCCTTGGCCCAACTCCTCCCCCAACAAATTCACTAATCAGCGCAGCGCCAAGCTATAAAGCACCTGTGTGCCATTGTTCTACCTCTGCTTCCTGCTCTGTCTGTCCACATTATCTGTGTTTAGCTGGTGCATGAGGAGTGAGTAGGCTTAGTTTTAAAATGTATTTCAACATGCAGTGAGCCCAGCTAATCTTAGTTTCCACTTTTCCAGGTTCACCTGCACCATAACACTGCTGTTTTGTCCTCATTTCTACATTTAGTTTGCCTTAACCATTTAGTTTGCATTCTGCAATTGTTTTGCCCTTTTGCCTTTTTAGTTTTGTATTTTAAACCAACTGGGTTACCTTACTTTGTTTACTACCTGGTTATTTACTTGCTTAGTTATTTTTTCTAAGCAGAGTGCCATATTGTTGAGAGGCTAGGCACCCATGGTGAGGTCCCTTCACTTTTTGTGTGTAACTAAACACACAAGTATACACTACTGACTGCATCATTTGCAGGGAGGATTGCTGTGCTGCACTGAAGGTGAGTAGTGGTAGCACCCCTGGACACTGCCTCTGTGTAGTCTGCCGCTCCACATATGGCCTCAGCTTAGTTTTCTTTTTTATAGTTATGGTTGGGTTGAATTTCAATTCAAAAACATATTTTTTATTTTGTAATGAAGCCTTTAAAAAAAAAAAAAAAAAAAAAAGATTTGTAATAAAGTAATTCTATTCACCTTACTGATTTTAAGAGTTTTTTTTCCTTTGCTCATTAACCCTTTATTTTTCCCCTCAGCAGTTTCAACCCCTGTCTGTTTATATTTTGTTTGTTTAAAACAAAACCTTTAATTTACTTTAATACTCATGTCTCTCCCTACTAAGAGTGTCCTCTTTTATTTCCCAACCTATTTGCGAGGTTTAAAGATTTCTTGGGGTTGGAAGGCGTTGTTTGGCTTCCCCCTGAATTTTTCCCCCCTAGTGCCTCTCACCGCATAGTCATAAACTAATCAGTGTTTTTGTATATTAGGTCATTCATTAGCTAGCTTAACAGCACTATTAAAAGGAGCCATTTATAAGACATGGAATTTTAGTTTAATCATTAAAAAAAAAAAAATAACATCAACAGAGTGTCAAGAAAAAGCAGTGTTAGGTCAAAGATTACTATGTAGGCCTACTGTGTTGCAGAGAAGGATGACGTTAGCATGCCATCCAGCTAGCCCCGGCCCATCATGTCAGGTAATGGCACTTTTTTCATAGCTCCTGTGATTTCAACTGGAAGAAGCTTCTTTTTTACTGAACTAAGAGGTAAACTGCCTCATTAATTCATCGTAAGACACACTTGGACATAAACTGAATCGAAGTCACCAGAATAGTGTTTGTTTGTCTTTCCAGTCATCTCTGGTTTGGTCCAAATAAATCCTCAGTTCACAGAGTAAGATATGGAAATAGTCCAGCATCTAGACCTGGAAATATTCCAGGTCTACATGCTGCTGATGTCCAACTCTCTCCCTCTCCTGTTGTGTCTTTTTGTCTTCAGTCATAGTCCTGGTCAGAGCTGCTGTAAACCACACTGTAAAAGACCTATGTTGGTCTTGGAGGCTGTGGCCTGAAGTGTTGGGCAGCAGTCCCAGTTCGGTGTCTAACTGTGTTGACTCTACAACTGCTATACCTGAACGCCCAGTTGCCAGTGGTGATCCCAGTCCAGTCAAACTCTGAGGCCACTGGCTCCACAGCTCACTGATGAGCTAATTGCTTAACAATAGCTAGCTACAGCCAAGAGCATCAGGTGGTTGCTCTGATAGGCTTCCCTCTGTATTTTTGGAGCCACCTTCAAAGTCTTTAAACCTTTGCACCTTTAAACTTTCACATCCTTTACTTTGAACACTGGCAGCTGTGGGATTGATTTATGGGAGAATGACCAGCCTGGCATTACCCTTTCTTTTTTTTTGTTTGGCTTTTGTGAAGCTAGGGTTGGACTGAAGTTAATCCCATGTTGATAGTCTTGCACCACAGCGCCCTCTACCATATAGCGTTGCCTGAAAGCCGCGGGGCATGGGGATGTGAGTCAGACACATGAAGCTTACTGTATCATTTCCTTTCTGCTAAAATGACTTCACACCAACACAGGACTATCATACACACCACATTTTATGGAACGAGCCTTCAAATTTCATATTTCTTTAAGGGTTATCAATAGATTAAAATATTTAATCACATGATTGTCCATAGTTAACTCTCGATTAATTGCAAATCTTATCTTTTCTAAATGTACTTTTTTTTTTTAAAGGGATATTTTACAAGTTAACATGGGAGTGGACTAAATGAAGCATAGCGCAAATTCATGCAGGACATGGAAGTCATAAGCCCCAGCTGTAGTCAGCTGATCAGATCAGCATCAGCCACTGTCCAACCACATCCACTCTCCCAAATTAGGCGGTCCATTTAAACCTAAGCCGTGATTCACTGATTTCTCCTTCAACACTGCTGCACGCACATCACCGATGCCAGCAAGCTTGCCACCGCCACCCCAGCCTCCATCTGCTTAGTCTGAGTCTAAAATGGCTTTCATTTATTTAGTAGTTTTGATTCTACCCCTGCGGGGGTATGCATCGCGCTCCCCGGAGTGACTTAGCATGCTGCTTGTCAAATCCGGGGAGCTTTTGGAGTGAAGCCTTCCGCACCAAGCCTAACTGTATATCATTTGTTGCAATAAATGGTTTAATCAATGACAAGAGTGTTCCTGAATGAAATGCTTTTATGCAAATGTATGTATATTATTATTGCAACAGTCCAAAAATATAAGTACTCCATGCTAAAGTAAAATGTATGTAACATTACTTAATACTAGCACAACGCAGAGTCCAACTTTACTCTTGTAAAGCTTAACTATACAATGTTAATCGGTCTACAACTTGTAGCCACCCATTACCGAGGGGGGACGAGGGCTCTCTGTGTCAGCTGTGTGTTTGGCCAGCAAGTAGTATTTGAGACTGGATGTTCTCCGGTGGTAACTAAGTTCATGTCGACAGTTAATGCAAATAACTTTTGTTGTCAAGAGAACCATCTGGCAGGACTTTGAAGCTGAACTTTCCATTCAAAAGACCATTTTCTTTATCCATTTCTGCTCAAGGAGGTTTGTTTCTGCTTGCCATCCACAACGTTAATGCTGCATCAGTTTTGCATTGGCAAAATGAGATGTGGTTTCAAACTGTGCCTTTGGATTCATGCAATGATATATTTCAGGGTTTTCATACTGGAGACCACAAAATATTGGAGAGGGACATGCAAATGTTGAGGAATTGCTGCTGAAACAAAGATCATCTGCACTGCTGCATCACATCTGTGACTGAAGGTCCAACAGAAGCACGTGGAGCACTGCTGCAGTCAAGTGTGGTTCAGTACGTTTGATGCAGAACAGGTCATTTTTAAATCACACGCTCAACAGGCTTTCAGATCAAAGTAATGTTATCACTGACCTGTTAGTTGAGCATACAGCATTAGCTTTATTTCTTCCTATGGGAAGAAGAGTGCAACCCGTATTTTCTCAACATCAGTAGATGTCTTTGCTGCAGCAGATTACTTTTCTTTTATTTGGTTTGTAAAACGTTATGTCAAATGTCCAAGACTGGTGAAAGAAACAACTGCCCCAGTGCTCTAAAATCCCCAGGGTAACTGCATGGTGTTTGGAGGCTTAATCAAATTGCACCTCTAATCTTGAGATCAAATTGTACAATATGTCAGTGTTTTGATTGTCACAAGAGAAAATCCAACTTTTTGAAAGGACAAGATTATGGCGATGGTCGAGGAGACTGAACTCAGTCAACACAATGTGTTCTAAGGACTATATGGTGGGTTGACAAAGCCAAACACACAGCTTGACGGTGTCATGCTGCTGCACATTTTTCATAAAGCTCATGTGCATATGCTTCCCAAACTACAAAACCAGCAGGAAAGTCACATCAAGGGGTTTGCAATGCTTCAGGTAAGTCTAGTTTGAGATACAGATCCACGTTTGTTCCTCAGGGATGTGAGCATGCATGTATTTAATTGGCTACCACCGTCGTCTTAGCTGGAGCTCTGCTTTGGTGACTCCCCTTCTTCAAGTCTTTGTGAACCAGGTCCTCGGATAGTTAGCCAGACATTCTTTGTTTTAATCATGTTCACGTGTGCTGCTGGTCAAAAGGGGCTGTACTGCAAATGTTTCACCAGGAGCGGCCTATGGTTACTCCAGCCAAGCAAGTATCCATCAAGAAGTCTCCAAAGTATTGAGACCCAAACGGTGTCAGTTTAAAGGGACACCAGAGAAAATTCACCAAACATTTGCATCAACGAAACCAAACTTGACTGTAGCTGAGCCGATCTGCTGCAAGTCATCAGCCCTTTAAATAACCTACTACATTGAAAAAAATGCAGCAAAACAAGATTCTGCAGAACTGATATTAATCTGCTTGCTAAATCAACCTCAATGTTAGCTCTGGAAGGACCAGTCTAACACTGGAGAACAGTATTCAAATCAGCCAACCCTCCCAGAGGAATGAATCCCATCTGAATGGGGCTTTAGGCTTATGAGTGTATATTTATATAATACAAATCTTGTTTAGTACAGCTGTCAGTATAGCCGAAGCATAGATCAGCAGGTAGCTAATCTTGTTTCATTTAATTGTTATTGTTCTATGGTGGTATAATTCATTTTGTCCCCTTCAGCTTCCAATTTATGGTACCACATGTCAGGTTAATAAAGGAGCCACTAAAGTAAAATGAATGAAAATGAAGAGAAGTGAAGTGAAAGAGTGATGGCTGATATAGAAGCATGGCAGAGGCAGGACAAAGACAGACAAAGACACAAAGGGACAGCTCAGTCAGTCATCTTATCCCAGGCTGACATGAAGTGCCACGATTTAAGATGTTCACATTCAATCACGACCATAAAGGCTGTGAGCCAGCAACTCCCCGGAGCGGCCCTGGCATCCTACACCAAATCCATCAGGTCCGACGGAGAGAGAAGGAGATGGATTCCCCGTGGTAAAACAATCTTGTGCTTGGCGACAAAAGGAATCTATCATTGGAAACAAAAGCGACCAGGGCTGCCTTTTAAATACGATAACCATCAGAAGAAAAAACTGAGGCGACAGAAGAGGAGATAAATAACAGAAAAACAAGTGGATGCTTGACTGTAAGAGACACCTCAGAGCTGTTCAGTTTCCACACACATACAGTAAAGCTGGCGGCAGCAGACTGTAAACACACTGCACTTTATCCTGAGATTATACTGTTCTCCACAACAAACACCTTCCTCTCTGGTTCTCTGCATGTAGACAAAAACAACACTTTGAGGACCAATCCAAATGAGTTTTTCATGTGTTTTGAGGATTTGTATTCTGATATCCCTGTTGCATTTGTGGAGCATGAAGTAAATGAGGAAAATGGACCTACACTTGTTTGAATTACAGATAGCTTATGTTTCCACCGGCGAGTGCCTGCAGTACACAACATAAAAATACTGAGTGAGGCTGTCGAGTCAGCGGCATGTGAGAACCCACGCACCCATTAAATGATAAATATATCACAAAGAACTTCTAACTGGTTATGAAACTTATGTTATATAACATATATATACATATGCAAATGTGACCATCAGCAACAAGACTGGCTATTAGTTATCCTAGTTACTGTTGATGACCGTCAGTGGGTCTGAACCCAACCAATAAAATTGGAACAGCCTGAGGAGAGAAGTGGTCTGGTGGTATAGTGGCCGCCAGAAAAATGAAAGTTCCTTGTTGCAGCTTACCATAAAACCTATGATTAACCCATAATATATAGAAAAAAACAAAAAAACATATAAGCACATATATTCAATGAAGTGTACAATAAATCAAACTGAAAATTACCACTGCTTCCATTCGGTACGCTAAGCTACCACATGCTGCCTCCAGCGGACAAGTTTATTTTCCATAAATGTTTAACTGTTCCTTTAAGTCATATTTTAAATATAGGACTTTTACTTTGTAAAATTGTACTTACTTAAAGGGTTACTCCACTAATGGTACACATTAAAGATTATATTTTAAAATATTATAGAATATAATTGGATATAATATAGAATTGGAAGGTAGCTCCAAAAGCATGGGGGTGGGGGCACATCACCAGAGTGAACAACAACTGATCTGACATATCGCTCCTTATGTGTGTTTACATGTGCTGTGGAGTGCTACTGCATGTGTCAAGAAAGTAGTATAAAGCCTTTTGTGACTCCAGAGGAAGCTGCATATAATCGGATTAACTGCCTCCATTAATGTCACTCAGTAGCCAAGTTGCATTGTGGGCACAGTCCAGTGGTCTTACATTGCTCTCCTATAACACAGTGGACTCATTATGGACATTTAAAAAAAACAAATGATCAGAATTATTACAACAGAACCATTTAATTCCTCACATTCTTCCTCCGTTTCAAACTCTGGCACACTCCCCAAGACCTGTAAGTCACCCTTTAAGTAAGGGACGTCTCTTTTACCACAGTGATGACTAAACAAGCCAGTGAGTTGGGACCTCGGAGCTTTAACCCTAACTGTACTTAGATCACTCGGTCCTTCCCACTGGGATCGCAGCCTGGAGCCAGTTCTCTTTAATTTGGCAATAACACAGTGTAACCATGCTGAACCCTAACGTACTCTGAGAGAGTCTCCCTCCAACATTCCTGAAGAAAATGGCCCAAATATTTCCTGGCAGAAGTAGAGCGAGAACAGTTGAGTGGGGTCACCTCTGAGTGTGAGATGTGTATCAAATATTCAGACAGAAACGTCATAAACAGATAAAAATGAAGAAATGACAGAGGAGGACGGAAAAGCAAAGCAGACTCCCTCAATAACTTTATTCTTTATTGACTTTCTTTAGTTCCAAGAGGAGCTTAAAAGTTTTAGACATCATTTAAAATCTAATTCCGAAAGACAATCACAGGCAGGCGTGTCCTCTGCTTCCTTTTTTTCTCCTTTGTTGTTTTTAACATTTTTCTTTGTCCATTACATTAGCACTAGCTTGATTGAACTTATCACACGTTTTTCCACATATATGCACATAACCGCTCACACTGACAGCAGCCCTGACAGATATGCAGTCATTCCGTGCATCCACCCATCGACCCATTCATCCTTCCTGTCCCAGCAGCAGGACATTGAAGAGTTGTGCACTCGCCCATGGTCGTTCTAGGAAGCTTCCCCAAAAAGCAGTGAGCTGCTCACTCACAGCAGCTACATTATAAAGCCCTTTCACTCTTCGGTCCCGTTCCTCTCCCTCTGTAGGAGCTGAAAACTCCAGCCACCATTCCCAGCATTTCCTCCCAACTCAGTGCCAGTTCTCTAACAGGAAAATGCTTCAGACACAGAACTGAAGAAGTGAATCTAATTTATCATGGCCTTAAGAGTCCTTGCAGCCAATCCAAAAGGCACACACTGAATTTTGGTAATAAAATTACAAGTAATGGCATTAGCATGATGATGAAGTGATGTTATTAAAAGCAGAATTCATAATCAGATGATGGATATTTGTTGGCAGAAATCGCACCAGTCGAAGAGGCTGGAGACTACCTAGCATAGTTGTATATACTGGACTGTTTTAGCTTATGCGCGCGTGTGTGTGTGTGTGTGTGTGTGTGTGTGTGTGTGTGTGTGTGTGTGTGTGTGTGTGAGTGCGTGCGTGCGTGCGTGTGTGTGCTTGAAGAGGACCGC
>OMLP01011686.1:11181-33141 GCA_900302685.1 Spondyliosoma cantharus | reverse complement strand
ACGAGGCAGTAATATCAATAATTCCTAAGGAAGGCAAGGACAAGGGAGAATGCAGTTCTTATAGGCCAATATCTGTTTTGAATGTGGACTATAAACCATTTGCCTCAATCATGGCCAAAAGGATAGAACACACTGTCTCTGAAATGGTAGATCCAGATAAAACAGGGTTTGTCTGAGAAAGACTAACACAGGACAGTATTAGACGAACACTCCATATGGTAGACTATGCGGTCAAGGAAAATATTAGTGCAACGCTGATTAGTTTTGATGCAGAGAAAGCGTTGAATTCCGTTGGGTGGGACTATCTTTACCAAGTACTGCAACGTTTTGGCTTTAACAAAAAATCTGTTCAGTGTATTAGAACACTTTATTCAAACCCCACTGCTAGAATAAGAATCAATGGCCACCTAACACAACCCATCAAGTTAGAGAGAGGATGTCGCCAAGGCTGTCCACTAAGCCCCGCCCTCTTCGCGCTCTTTATAGAGCCCTTCGCTCAGGTAATAAGGGAGGACCCGGAGATTAAGGGAATTTCAATTGAAGACAATGAATACAAGATAAGTCTGTTTGCCAATGATATATTGCTCACTTTGACAAACTTACAGAGAAATGTTCCTAAATTGATGTCCCTTCTGAGTCTGTTTGGCTCATATTCTGGGTATAAATTGAATACGCATAAGACCCAGATTCTCTCTTACAACTTTACACCGAATTCTGATTTGAAAGGCAAATTCGATTTTAAATGGGACTCCCCTGCTATTAAATATTTGGGAGTTTGGATCCCAAAAGACATTTCCAAAATATATAAAATCAATTATGATCTAGTTATCAAGACAATCAAAGCAGATCTAGATAGATGGACTGCACTGCCTATAGACATGTCTAATAGAATTGAAACGATAAAAATGAACGCCCTCCCCTGGCTTCTGTATCTATCTCAATCGCTTCCTGTAGAGGTCTCTCCTAAGGATTTTAGGGAATGGAATAGAATGATATCAAGATTTGTCTGGAACAGTAGGAGGCCCGGATTAAATATAAGATCCTACAGTTACCTAAAGATGTGGGCGGACTTTCTCTGCTATGTCCATCACCTGGATAAAATAAACCGCTGGACCAAGGTTTCCCTTAAGATGTGGTTCAACACCTGTAAAAAGCTTCATCTCGAGAAACGTGAAAATATTGAAATGGGTGGCATATGACTCAGAGTTTATACCAGCAAGTCTAGATAAGCACTTCAGGCAGTGGGCACACAACGGTATAACAGGCTACTGTACTATAGCCGACAAAGACGGCCTACAGTCCTTTACCCGCATCTCTGATTCGTACAGACTGGGAAGAGAGGATAGATTCAGGTATTTCCAGGTCAGACTACTTCAACAAGGAAATCAAACAAACAGACAATAGGGATTCCAACCTGATCAGTATATTTACCGATGCGTATAAGGCTAAAGACAGTAAACATTTAATATCACAAATTTATAAAAGACTACAAAATTCCAGGAACCATTCTACTTTCCAGGTTAAGCAGAAATGGGAGGGGGAGTCTGGCCTGGAGATATCTGAGGATGACTGGAGAAATATTTGGGTGGGTCAGGCTAGGACCACCAACTCCAGAGCTTGGCGAGAATTTTGCTGGAAGAACATAATAAGATTTTTTGTGACCCCTAAATTGAAATTTAAACAGCAGGGTTTCCAGGGACAGGATAAATGCTGGAGACGATGTGGACAGATAATGGCAGGTCACTTTCATATATTCGGGGCCTGTCCCCTTATTCAACCATATTGGCAAGAACTCGCCGGAGAAATATGGTCAATTTTTGGTCTACAAGTTGATTTTTCTTTTGTTACACTGTACCTGGGTAAAATCCCAGTTGGACTTATGGCCCAGGACAACTATCTTTATAAAGTGCTCTTGGCTGCGAGCAAGAAGGCCATTACATGGAAATGGCTGCAGACAAATCTGCCATCAAGGAATGACTGGACCACCATTGTTAACGAAATACAAGGCATGGAAAAAATGACCTTCTCCTTAAGACTACAGGCTGAGCAATGCACAAAGTGCTGAAAGGGTGGACTTCATATTCTCTGAGGTGTAACTCATTATCTGTGTGATCGACCATTCCATTTTGCACTAATGTATGGCCTATGTCAAACTTGTCAACCTGTCTATTTTCTGTTTGTCTGTTTTGTTGTTTTTCCCTTTTTTTTGTTTGTTTTATCCAATGTCGAAAAAAAATCTGAAATCTTAAATAAAGTTTAAAAAAAACCAAAAAAAAACAAGATATACACAGGTTACCACCGTGCACTTTTGGTCTGATGGTCCAAGTAAACAGAAGAGAACAAATCTTCTTGTTCTTATACTGTCTTGTATCCCCTCTACACTGGGGTTTGAAAAAGCAACATGGAACTTCTTCCCCACTTCCCATGGTAAAGGTGAACCAGACGGCATTGGCGGAACAGTGAAAAGAACAGCTGACAACCTGGTCCTGAGAGGAAATGATGTGACAGATGGACACACATTCTTTGAAAAGGTCTCAAACAGTCTGAAGGGCGTTCAACTGTACCACACTGCAGAAGAGGACATGCAAAAATATGATTCTCATGCATCCTCTCAAACAGGTTCCCTCAACAAGACAAATACACCAGGTCATCCCACATGAGAACAGGATCCACCACAGACAACTATCCTGCTTTTGCAGCAATATGTTGGTTTGCCAGTGCTTCTGCCCAGCTACCTTCTATTTCCATGGCTACCCAGAGGAACAGCAGAGTGATACAAGGAAGGCAGGGAAGAAAAGACCTTTGGCCATGTTGTGGGAGGAGATGGAAAAAGAGATGGGAGGGGAGATGGAAGAGGATATGGAAATGGAAGATGTGATGGAGTTGGATGAAGAGCCTCTGAAAGATTCTGAGGGTACTGTGATAGTAACGACTGTTGGCAGCCTTAATAATGGAGACTGGCTAGCAGTAGTATATGATCACCACTGGTGGCTAGCCATTGCTGTGGATACTGAGCATCAAGATG
Source organism: Spondyliosoma cantharus (assembly GCA_900302685.1). Taxonomy (NCBI): domain Eukaryota; kingdom Metazoa; phylum Chordata; class Actinopteri; order Spariformes; family Sparidae; genus Spondyliosoma; species Spondyliosoma cantharus. Next base: position 30,116 of record OMLP01011686.1, on the reverse strand, counting down.
TGAAAGTGGAGTTTCTGCATCCCCATGGTCCAACAGCAAAGTATCGGCCTAAGCTTCTCACGAAGGATGTCTGTTTCTGCCCAGTTGAAGACATCATAGTGAAACTAATGGCAAATGCATCACCAGTCCAATTCAGAACACAAGATATATACAGCATAGCCCCTGATGTGATGGACTTCATAGAGCTCGAGCACGTTCAACGCCTGTTGCTCAAGGCATAAGCGCAGGTTAGACAAAAATGAAATCTTAAGTAAGTTAATTGTACCTGATTCTAAGCTGCAGATTTTGTGTTGCAGTATTGTTGTTAAGGAATGTCAATTTGAGATCACAGTATGACGTAGGCAGTGCAGGGCAATCACATACACACACACACACACACACACTTGTACCAAGTAAGACCAAGTAAATGACTACTGACAAAGGAGGCAAGGAGAAGAGAAGGGCCCCTGGTTTCCCTTATTGTTTTTTGATAGCTGGAAATGGTGTATGTGCAATATGTTTATTATAATTTGCTTTACAGTAAGTTCAATACTCTAATAACAAGGAGTAGTTTTAGTAGTAGTGTTTAAAAATCACATTTGTTCAATAATCAGCAATGCACACACATTTTTTGTCAACACCGTCAGATTCTGGGGGGGAAAAAAATCTTGCTTCAGTTTATGATGTTTTTGTAATAAAGGACCATCTGATCTACATCCTCTTACGTCTTATTTATTTAAGGAATTTGTTTTTACAATATTGAAATTAAAAACAAAGTTTGAAAATGCACTTATTTAGAAATCTGGGTTTTCAGAATAGTGTGAAATCACAACTTAAGTTTTATATATTGTGTTTTATTACATATCAGAGTAACTAAATACTATTACAACATACTTCAGAACTTTAGATTCTTGTTGGATTGGAATAATTCAAATCGTATACTTTTTAGTGTGTCTGACAGAGTTGACACTAATCTAGTTCTGAAGGGAAACATGTTTATTTGTTAAAAATGTGTTTTTATTTAGAACCTGTTCCTTTACATGGTTAAATAGCTAAGACCTTTCTCTGCAGAAACTCTAACTGATATAGTGTGCATTTTAAAAAAAGTTTTTTTTTAAACTTGTTTTGTCCCGACTCTCAAGAATCAGTGATATGCTAAAGCAAGATGATATCAATTGTAAGTTTTCTCTGGCTACGTAACTGGTTGAATTCTCTAAAATATATGTAAAATCATGCAATACAGTGTTTGTGTGAATCATTATTAATGAATTGTAGCCCACTCAAATCAAGAATTGCTATCTGTTTTAATACTCTGTTCGTTGTTTTTCCACATGCAGACATTGCCACTGTGGTGGGTTACCTGGTTGTAAGCCGGCCATTCCTAAACTTGTCACACCCCCGACACCTGCACAGCTCACACCATGAGTTGCTGGAGGTCAGAGAAAACACACACACACACACACACACACACACACACACAGCTTCTACTCCACCCAGTTAATACAGGTTCACCTGCTTTTTTACAGATGGTAAATTACAACTTTTTGTAGAGAGTTTTTGTTTTTGATGTTTTAAATTATGCTGAGACAGGTGTGACTTTTGACTGAATCTTTGAGTGAAAATGTCTTGCTATGAAAATGTTATGAAGTTATGCTTTGGGACTGTGAAGTTAAAGTAATGTGACTGGGCCTCTGTGGCTTATAGGACTACTACCAAAGTGGGAGGATGCTCCTGAGAATGTCCCAGGCCCTGGGCAGGATTGTACTTGCTGGCAGGGAGATGACCCGTCTCTCAGGGTGAGTGTTATAGATTATTATAAAAAAAGAAAATAAACAGATTAATAGCTGCCACTGCTCAGCTAATCGGAGCTGGGCAGCTCTCAATGAGAGAGTTGGGTGCAGAGTCGGGCCTTCTGGAGGAAATTACGCCAAGATTCAAATCACATTTTGAGACATTTTAATGCAGAATTCTTACATATTATGTATTTTAAAAAATAAATGTTCTCAATGTTTATGGGAATTACATCAACATTCTTTGAACTGCTCCAATCAGGAAAACAGTTCCATAGTCAAAAAGGGCGAACAAACCGACTTACCCCAAAATTCCACCTTGATATTGGTACGCTGCTATACGGCTCTGACACGGCAGCAGAGCTGATAGGTTTCACTCTAGTCTATGTGTTAACTTCCACCAGGTCCACTGCGCTGCGTATCTGCTCCGTCCCTGTACCGGCAGGCCAGAGCCCTCCGGAGCAGATACGCAGGACTTCTATTTCTGGCAGATAATGGAGCACAACGCAGCAATTCAGCCGAATTTGACAGCTAGCATGCCATCTCCGTTGTCCAGCTTTGGTTCTGGACAAATTATTATTCTAAGTTTGCTCACTCAATATACACATTATTTCAGAGTTACAAACACTTCTGAAACAATTCCAGCGTCATGAACTGGTAGCTTTAGAAAGCAATAAATGTGCAGCTTTGATTCAACTGTTCAGATTTTTTGACTAAAATGTATGTCCCCTGACAGATTTACAGCTCGTATCACTGAACTGATGAAAGTCCTGAAGGAGCTGAATGCTGGCAAATATGAACGCACAATGGTCTCCCACCAGGAGAAAGGTACACATGATTCTTAACTGACAAAACATAGATGTCTTAGATAAGTGGAGTTGTGCAACCAGCCTGATTTTTGAGTTATTCCGTTCATCTTAGAATCAGACGATGCAGAGAAAATCTTACTGGTACCTGGAAGTGGTCAGATTATCAACAGAGATAACATCATCAAGTAGGTCTCATCAGCATGTTTTTTTTTCTTTTGATTTTCTTTTGATGAGTTCAGCTTTACAGGAACATTTTATTTATTTTGCAGATTTGACCATACCCCCCTTGCAACACCTAATGGAGACATCTTGATCAAAGACCTCACATTTGAGGTAAAATACTTTCTCTTTCATTGTTGTATTTCAGCCAGACAGGCTTACTATGATTGACTGAATTATGATGGAATTATTTTTTGTAAGAAAAACTGAGCTGACATTTGGTTTAATCTTTTTTTTTTTTTTTTTTCATCATATGGACAATTGCATGAATTTACACTTGTGAATTAAATTGAATGAGGCCAATTGCATTCAAACATTGAAACTTTTTCTCTGTCCTCTGGAGGTGAGATCTGGCACGAATGTTCTTGTGTGCGGACCAAATGGCTGTGGAAAGAGCTCCCTTTTCCGAGCACTTGGAGAGGTGAGAAACCTTCCAGTAACAGTGACTAAATGGAAAGCACAATTCATCAATTTGGTCTGACAAATAATTTACTCTTGCTCTATATGTATGTTTTTAAAGCTGTGGCCTCTATTTGGTGGACACCTGACAAAACCTGATAGAGGGAAACTCTTCTACGTGCCACAGGTAAAGATCTCTATTTATATAGTTGCTTGACAATAAGTCGCACACAACTTTACCTGCATAAATAAATCTGGTATGAAAAACAAGACAAAAGACAAGTGATGTATATTTTCACCCCCCCCCAAATATCCAATTGAATCTTTACACTATATTCACTTTGCTTGGTACATTAGAACAGAAGACTGAATGCATATCCCCCAGAGTTGCCATCCTCAAGTTATGTCTTCCATACAGTTCACGTCGATACACAAGAATTTTGCAGATTTTCAAGCAATTTTATCACATTAGTTACAGAATCTTGTTATATGTGCAACCATTTTATAGCAACATTAAACCTAAACCAGAAGGCCAGTATTGTAGGTCATGATGCCCAAATGTAACTTTTAAAATGAGGCAAGGCTAAACCCTCCTTTTTTATGTGGGAGCAGAGAACTTTGAGTCTCAAAGCGTATTATAATGCAGGCAGCCACCTGCATTGTCATTGCTTGTTCCAGACTGACTCAGACCTCATCTTTAAGTTTCTGAAATAAGTATATTTGGACAGGATGTCAGAATTTCTTCGGAAGACAGTTGCTGCAAGCTATTCAACTTCATGAATCTTGACTGTGTTTGACTGGTTGATGTGTATAAGAACACAGAACATTTATTAACATGGAATACTAACTGATCGTGTCGGTGAGTGAGGACTTATCAATTAACTTTATTCCACTGTTACGCCCAAAACACACACTTGAACAATGTTCAGCCTCTGCCCCTTTGTGCCCTGCACCTTGCTTTGTACCCGGATTATCTGCCATGTAACTAGCAAAGGGGAGTTCAATTCATTATTTTAATTGACTTAAAATCACTTTTTTATTCAATCATGCATTTGGCCTTTTGTTCCTTCAAAAAATGAATAGCACCAAAGGCCAAGTGGCCTTCCCCCGAAAATTATGAAATTCTAGGTATGTTGCCTCGAGAAATAAGTGTATTGTAGTTATCTGTTTATAACTGAGAAGAATTGTTATATAAATATCCAAAGCCTCCTTTTGACCATCTAAATTTTACCTCACCCCACTGCCATCTCATCCACCATTCAGATAGATAGATAGATACTTTATTCATCCCGAAGGAAATTTGGACATCCAGTAGCTTATACATAGACACATATACACACATAATTCACCCACATAAAAAAACAGATCACTCACAGAAATATAATAGTAAAAGTAAAAAGAATGTGAATAAGACAGTGCAGGGATATAATTGGTGCAAACTCTGCTTGTTGTTAAATATGGGTATAGAATGTGGAAATAACAAGAATGTGCATAATATAAGATAATTTCTAGAACAAAAATAAAATTTCTTGAACAAAAATAAGGACAATAGAACACAGAAAGTTAGGTTAAAATACAGAGGTAGAAATTGTAAAAAAAAAAAATGTTTTTAAGAAATAAAATTGTAAATGTCAATGTACATGTAAAGGCCACAGTCCAGGTTGTGTGTAGGAGGGCTAGTATAGCCTGTAAACTAGACAGAAAACACAGTGATGTGATGGAAGGAGCAGAAAGAGACTCATGCTGAAAAGTCCAGTTCTCTCCTCCCCTTTTGTGTGGCATTGAACAGCGTGATCGCCCTGGGGACAAAGGATTTCTTCAGCCTGTCTGTAGTGCATGCCAATGACAGAAGTCTGTTACTGTGGATGCTCTTCTCTTTGTTAAAAGTGTTGTGTAGTGGGTGGTGGTCATTGTCCAGGATTTCCGGCATCCTGTTTAGTTGGAGCATATACAGTATATAGTAGTATAACCCCTACCCCACCATTATTGTACTTTTGTCTTCCCTTACCAGGATGGATATTATTGCTTTAAAAAGTGAAATTGTTCTATTTAGGGTGTTGATATTTATTATGCTCAGATCAAATAATAATCCAATAGTCCAATAAAATCTGGAGAGTCTAGAAAAGCTGCCCGATTATATTTTATTCCCAACCAAGCTAGCTCGCCGCTAAACCGGAAGTTAGCCAACTCAGTCGGCAGAAGTCTTGATTGCGCATGTGCTCTATGGCATCCCAGCTGAACAGCCACCGCCACAATTAAAGTCTGATTCTGTGGGAGCAATGATTTGAGGTAAATCAGGATCCTAATCATCAGTAATGGGGTCATAATGACTAAGTGGTCAAAGTCAAGTATTAGAACAAGGAGAATGGTCCAGAAAATGACAACACTTTACTGTAATGCAGCGTTTGGATTGGTGCTACTTGTCAAGTGAGTGATTTGATCAGCAACTGAAAATGTAGCCGGCTTTGTAGAAATTACTGAGATTACTGGCATTTAGCCATTTAACCAAGATAGGATTTTTTGGTCAATATCGCCCCGCCCCATCAGAAGTCAAATACAATGAAAAATACATGCACTATGACTGAAAATTTTGTCACAGATAATAAACAAGATCATTGTAACGGTACTTTTGAACAGTAAACTTCACTCTAAGGTGTTCTTGGACTGCAATATCTATGTTTGTACTGAATGTAATGTAATGTAATTCTAGCAAAATTCCATTCCAATCTAAATAAAAAAATAACACCATCTTAAATGTTAAATTTGGAGGAATTAATGCAAACCTGTTGTATTTGTCCAGAGACCCTACATGACTCTTGGTTCTCTGAGGGACCAAGTCATTTACCCTGACACCTATGAGGATCAGACGAGAAAAGGCATCTCTGATCAGGTTTGACACAAAACACACTTCCCATTCACTTCCATCATCTGTATGTGTTTATAAATATATATCTTAACTTGTCTTACCATTTCTTGTGTCCAGGTGTTGAAGGAATACCTGGACAATGTTCAGCTTGGTCACATCTTGAATAGGGAGGGCAGCTGGGACTCAGTCCAGGACTGGATGGATGTCCTCAGTGGAGGAGAGAAACAGAGGATGGCTGTAAGAATTCAATCACTCCCTGTCACCAAGCTGCCTAAGAAAAATGACACAGGGATTGGTTTACGTTACTGAAAACAAAAGATAGATCATGGAGTCATCAATTTTTTAAGACTTACTATTCTGCCTAGGGTAGTGGGGGGCTTTCCCAACTCCTACTCATACCTCAAGCAAAAATGTTGTTGCTTGTTCACTCGTGTGAGAAAACAAACAAAGTTTAAAATGTAATGTGCAGGCAGGACCATTTCACCGTGTGGTGATGTGAACCATCTCTTCTCCGCCCCCAGTGATAGTAACCTGTTACAGATAATACACAATTTTGTTTTTTTCCAATGAAGAGGTTGGGAGACTAATCGTTAAGAAACCACCGTGTCGTTTAACTAAGGTGGTTCTTTTAGCAAAAATAACAGCTTTGGGAACCAAAATATGTTATTAATTGGGCCCCTGTGCTAGATTTTTAATTACCATAGTATTATAAGCTACGACGGGTAACTTATTATCCCGTTGTTGCAGTCCTTTCTCTGCTGAGCTCCTCCACACACAGACACATAAAAAAATGTCAACATGTCTGTTCAACAAGCATAAACATGTCTATATTTAGAGAGCGATATTTTAACCTGCCCTGTCTCTCATCCACCATTGCTATGCGATATGATAAGCGACTGGTAGACTAAAAAAAAAAGTTGTCTGTTTGTAGTCTAACTGTTCAGCTTAGTTTTCTACGTACTGTTATCTTAGATTTTGGAAAATGTATTTACTTAGCTGCTGGCTGAGACAAACTGGCTCCTCCTCCCTCTATCAATGCACGCAATAAATCAAAGGGAGGAGGGCTTATTTCTGTGACCCTCATTCTTTCTAAATTTCACTCATTTCGTATTTTCAGAAATATTTTGATTTATTTTGTTTGAATTTTAGGTTTTGTTTCCCGAGAGATATTATCAAGTTTATAGTGATCGAACAGTCCTAATTTACCTACATTTAATATGTCATTGATAAAACAACTTTGACTTATGACGATTTTTTAGGCATCCCCCCAAATTATCATCGTTACTGTGCCCCCTTGCACAGTAAGACCTTCCTCCAGCATGAAGAAATCAACATGTCTTTGAATCAACATGGATCTTCCAAATGTTGCTTAAGCTATTTTGCTGATTAGTGTTTACTAATGTATTCCCAACAAACAATTATGATATGTTGGAATAAGAAAAGAGACAATTTTTCATCACTCCCCCTCCTAGCATTTTACTATGGCATTACTGTTTGCGCAGTCTCGCAAAAACAGGATTAACAACATGGACTGCTGGCAGCCTGGTCACAGTCCAAAGCACAAAAACAATTTTACCGAGAAACCCTCATCTCAGGGCTATGAAAAGGCAGAGGCCGTTTTGAGCTGTATTGTGTCCCGGTGGTGAGGGGTGACGCATAACAATGGGGCAACAGACTTTGACACAAGACCAGCCCTCTCCCTCAATGACCTCAAAAACCTTGCGCCTGTTAAGCATTAACAGGGGTGGCTTTCACCAGAGCTAACAGTGCAGCAGAGAGGCTGCTCTCTACTGAGACATGATGTTAACAACACTGTGGAACATTCCACTCCCCCCCAACTATTGTTATTCTCAAAAGGGCAGGAGACTTTGTAATTTGCCTTTCAAACAAATCATCAGTTAATGGAGTAAACTTTTACATTAAAAGGGCTATGAAACAGTTACCTGCCAGTTATGTATCATGTAATGTATCAGTGTATAACAGTGAAAGGTACACAGTATACTGGAGAAAATGACTGAAAAAAGTCCTGCCTTTTCTATTAATTTGATCCAGAATTGGTTCGGTATTGAGATTCGGAAAAGAATCGGCATCAGGTGTAGTGGTAAAATTGAATTGCCAGATAAACAAGCATATCATCCCAGGTCTCAATGTTTTAAACTACAGTTGCAGTGGGGCAGCTCAATTGGAAACATGTATATGATGGTAGGAAAGCTTACGAGCAACATCTCTTAAGCCCACGCCAGCTTTCTATCAGTAAAGACTTGGCCATCGGCCACCATCAAAAGATACTAACTACCAGTCAGTTTACTGGCAGAAACCCTGAGACATTACTTTTGCTGCTCTATAAAACGATATATTTATATTTAAAACAGTCTATTCCTGTTCTGAATTTGGTCTTTTTGTAGAATAATGTATTTTTTAAGAAGCATTACATTTGTAATAAAAAAGGACTGATAAGAACTATTGACAGAGAACGGACCCGATAAGGTAGTATTGATAAAATCATAATGATACTCTTAACCACAAAGAAGCAGTCTGTGGTTGATCATTTTGAATGTCAATCAAAATATCTGTTTCAGATCAGATAAGTAGGCCGCTATTGAACATGTCAAAGAACGCTGTTGACCACCATATTGACTGAGGGTCAAAATTCATTAAGCCAAAAATACTTATGGTGTGTCGTTGGGTTTACAAAGTTTATTATTAAAGTCTTTTTAGAGGTAACTTTTTAACAAGAATAAGGCCTGCCTATGGACACATTAGCAAGAAATAATGCACTTGATAGTCAGGCTTTACACTAAACATTTTTGCTCTCATATTAACTAATGATTCTGGTATTACAATTAAATTGTGATTTTCGTCTGTTTCTCTTTACGTAGATGGCCAGACTTTTCTACCACAAGCCCCAGTTTGCCATTCTGGATGAGTGCACCAGTGCAGTGAGTGTGGACGTGGAGGATTATATCTACAGCCACTGCAGGACGGTATGACCCAACCACGCATCATACACACAAATGCAATACATCACTGAAAAACATCTGGGGCTGTATTGACAAAGCTTCCTAGCACAAAGATCTGCTCATAGTGACACAATTCTAAGACAAATCTTATAATTATGAATTTCTTGAATGATGAAAATCAAAGAATTTTCCTTAGATCTTGGTAAAGTTTAAAGTTAGTCACAAAGCATCTTGGCCCTTAAGAGAGCTCCTAAGGTGTTAAACTGAAGTAGGGTGTAAGTGTTTCTTTTGGAAAGAAAATGGTAGGAGGACAAAGTTGACAAAAAGAATATAGTTTCCAAATGCTGGATGGTAATGAGTCATTCAACTCTACAATTTAGATCATGCAGACACAATGTTTGTTTTCAGTCCCATTAGAAATGTGTTCACATATCCCAACCAAAACAGTAGCCCAAAAATGAAAGTGATCACAACACAAAGATATTTAGCAATTGTGCCGCAGTGATGACTAGTCATACAGTAGTCTGGCTATGGTGTTGGGGTTTACCAGGTGTTTGCGTACCATGTCCACGATGAGTGTTTCATGCAACATGACATCTGTCTTTTTTAACCATGTCTCCGTAAATGCAAGAACGGAGGCAGTCCTATATTCATGCATGTGGTTAAAGTTGACTTGCAGCTCGTCTTTTTTGTGAGGAAATGAACTCACGTTAGCCAGGATGACTGAGTGGAATGCCCAGTGTTTACATTTCTCCCTCTTAAGTCTGGCCCTAATTCCACCCTTTTTCCTTCCTCTCCTGGTTACTTCTTTCTGTTGTTATTTGAGTCCCTTATGTCGAAGAGTGGTCCCGTTGTTTTTCTTCAGGAAGTGAAGCAAGCTGCAGCAGAAAGTCTCTGGTGTAGGTGACGTGCGGCCCGCCGGGAAGATTGAGATCGCTGTAGTCAGCTGTGATTACCTCCAGAGACAGCCAGAAAGGCCCTCGGGTGTCCATGCTGAGATTAATGTAATTCTCCAGGCAGCATGAAGTAATCTAGCAGTAGAAACAGCGACCAGAGAGCTGGCGATGTTAACACAAACAAAGAAATGATGAAGCAAGCGAAGATGCTCACGCGAGTTTGAAGGTTTTAAAGACAGCCAGACACCATTAAACCAGTCGATTGGTGTCTAGCGCTGCAGATGACATGTAGGTCCACAGATGAATGAAAACACTCATGAATGATACACAAAATTTACAAAATCATACAAATCAGCTTCCCTACGAGCTAACCTGTCGACCACACAAGCAGCGACCCGGAAGTGTAAATTATGTTGAACTGGTATGAAGTCCAGCTGGCTAATACTTGTTTATTTTGTTCCACAGGTGGGCATCAGCCTGTTCACTGTGTCCCACAGGAAGTCCCTGTGGAAGCACCATGAGGTAGGGACAGAATGTCAATGTGTTCTTTATGAAATACCCCATTGTCACAGTTTCCTTTTCTTAGAAGAATTTGCTTTTAGAAATGTAGTTTTACCTGTTGTGCACAAAACAACACAGGATAATGATATGGAAGGCTACAACAGTCTTGTGTCAGACTGACGAGCCCATCAGCCCATGCATTACACAAAGTAGATCGTCCAGTGTGTCATTGATGAAGACGGTGAGCTTGCTTTGTTGCAACAATTGAACACATGAAACAGGACAGAATCAGTTAAAGAAAAAAAGAATCGCGCACATAGAATTCACACCTCCACACAATTTTATACTGGGCAGCAAGCCGCCTTTTGCGGCTAGGTCCGGGGATTTAGACAGATGGGCAGAGGTGTTGATTGACCTGCACTGTTGTGCAACCCACAGCCGGGGAGTTTTATAACCAGGAAACAGCTGATCACAGAAGTCAGTGCATCACTTCATCCACGGACGTCAAGATGAGCAACTGGAAAGCCGCTTAGATCCAGGAGATGCTAGCATCTCCTCGGTCTCTGTAGCTGTCTTCGTTGTCCGCTTGTTGTTGTAGTGGCAAGCTACTAACGGTCACTACTTTCAAATTAAAAGCCCCCCCCCTAAGAACCCTATTCTAAACTCCAATGGGGTGCAATGTAAAGCTCTTATTTTGAAGACAAATTCGACCTGCTTCTCTCCACACCCAACTTCATGCTTCACGCACATCACACTCACAGGCACTACCCCAGTGGTGGCTTTTTGGAAAAGAAGGAATATTACACCTCCCTTTTAGAAAGACAAGGCGGCACATTGCAGCCTTTACCTTGCTGCAAAGGTGCCACCTTTTCTATCTAAAAGGGGCTACTGTGTCTCTTACATGTATCATCCACCCTGCCCCCTCTCCTCAGATGGAGAAGTTGCAGAAAGAAGAGCTGCAGAGTCAGTCCGAGCTGCTGACATCACTAGAAAAGAAGTACAGTGATCCTGGTCCTGTATATGACTGTGTACTATGGCATGACGGTGTCACATGGAGGTAAGTCATACATGTATATTCTTTATACATGAAGTTTTTTAACTTTCATCAGCACTTTCTGCTACTATTTATTTATCCTTCACATTGCCTGTTGCTGTTTGTTCTCTATAGAGCTGTAGTCGACACTTCAGAGTGTGGAGAGCTTTCCCAGTGCACGGTGCTGAGCTCTTACAGAGAAATGCAAGAGTACGCCTCGTTAGGAAGTGCTGAGATGCTGAACTACTCTGTAAATATTTATGATGAGGGAAACACACTCTGCATTGTCACCAGTGGAGGTAAGATTTCCCAAAGAATGCACTGAAAGGAAGATTCAAAAGTTGTTCCGTTGATTGGAGCTTCACCATGATGTTTTCTCCAGCGTAACTCGCCTGTGTGCTTTTAAAGGGGCTCATGGGACACATGTAGCGAGCATTGCAGCAGGTTACTTCCCAGAGGAACCTGAGCGCAACGGTGTGGCTCCCGGTGCTCAAGTCCTAGCCCTGAAGATTGGCGACACTCGCCTCAGCACCATGGAAACAGGCACAGGACTCATCCGTGCGGTACATTGCCCAAACTGAAAAATACACAAGAGTAGTTCTCGTATTTTTTCGACAGCCTTTAATTTTCATCTCTCTTTTTACTCGGCAGATGATTGAAGTCATCAACTACAAGTGTGACCTGGTTAACTATAGCTATGGGGAAGCCACCCACTGGCCCAATTCAGGGTAAGTATTACACCAGGGGAGGGGTTAGATTGTGTGGATTCGGCTCGTCTCTGATTTTTGTCAATTTGTCTTTCAGGAGGATTTGTGAGGTGATCACAGAGGCCGTGCAGAAGCACAATGTGATGTTTGTTTCAAGTGCAGGAAACAACGGCCCGTGCCTGTCCACAGTCGGCTGCCCGGGGGGAACCACCAGCAGTGTCATAGGTACAAACAGTGATGACAGGAGGGATTGTTTTTAAAACTTTCAATTCAAAATTGTACACCACAATTATATAGAGTTGTTAGAGTTGTTCATAATGTTAAGACTTTTAAACATGCAATTATTTACTTTTCTCCATCACGAAAACATCTCGCGTGCATTTTGACTCAAAATGCATGTAACCTTAGAACGAAAAAAGCAAAACAAACAATAATGGCAGATTTTTCTTCACTCCTTCTCTCTTCTTTCCTCAGGAGTTGGAGCTTATGTGACTCCAGACATGATGGTGGCAGAGTACTCCCTGAGGGAGAAGCTGCCTCCAAACCAGTACACCTGGTCGTCCAGGGGTCCCAGTACAGACGGGGCCCTGGGGGTCAGCATCAGTGCCCCCGGTGGTGCCATCGCATCTGTACCCAACTGGACTCTTCGTGGCACCCAGCTGATGAATGGCACATCTATGTCATCTCCTAATGCCTGTGGAGGCATCGCACTCGTCCTCTCAGGTGCGCCCGTCCTTTTGGGCTGATAATTGATGCATGGATATGTATGGAAGTGAGCACAAATGCTGATTCTAATGTGTGATTTTGTGTGATAAAGGTCTGAAGCAGAACGGAATCAGTCCTTCTGTTCCTGCTGTGAGGAGAGCGCTGGAGAACACAGCTCTGAAGGTTGATGACATCGAGGTGTTTGCACAGGGCCACGGGATAATCCAGGTGGGTTGACCATAGCTGATAAAAGAAATACATTTTCTTTTCTGTTTCTTGTTACAGTCTTAATCTGCTCTATTTGTTCCTCTCCAGGTGGATAAGGCATTAGACTACCTCACTCAACATGCCTCTTTACCCACAAGCCATCTAGGCTTTTCAGTAAGTGTGGGATCACAGAAAGGCATCTACCTCAGGGACCCAGCTCAAATTCTTTCACCCTCAGACCACGGAGTAGGAATTGAACCCATCTTCCCAGAGAACACAGGTACTGATCAGCTTTAGCTGTGATGGCTTTTACAGTTGATGTCCCTTTGATGCGTTTTAATTGTTTTTTTTTTTTACACCACCTATCTTCTTCTATCACAGGAAACTCTGAGCGAATCTCCTTACAGCTACACTTGGCGTTAACATGTGCCGCCCCGTGGGTCCAGTGTCCCTCCCATCTTGAGCTGATGAACCAGTGTCGTCATGTCAACGTCCGAATCGATCCTGTGGGACTGAGAGAGGGAGTACATTTCACCGAGGTAGAGACAAGCAAGACAGAGGGCAGAAGGAAAAGATGGTTTCATCGTTCCTCAGTCTATTAATGTTGATCTGGTGTGATTAACACACTGGGCGTGTGCTTCTTTTGTAGGTGTGTGGGTATGACACAGCAGCACCTGCCTGTGGCCCCCTGTTCAGAGTCCCTATCACAGTTATCATCCCGGCCAAGTAAGGTCTTGCATCATATTGGTGTTTTCCTTTTTTACTTTGGTCACCCTCTGTGGTTTGTGTGGGTCTGACAGCTCTCTTGCTTTCTCTCTCATGACAGAGTGACAGACAGTCGTAATCAGGAGGTTTGTTTCACAGACGTCCACTTCAGACCAGGACAAATCAGACGCCACTTCATCACCGTTCCTCAGGGAGCCTCCTGGGCAGGTCAGTGTTTTTGTGGGTTTAATCAGGGGTTTAGATTTCAAGTTTGTCCTCAATTATTCGTGAAGTGTGTTCTCATCACGGCTCAATGCTACTGTCTACCAGTTGTTCAGGACCATTCTTTGCGCTTTGGTCACCATTGTTGAAAACCTTGTTTCCTGTGTTTTTCAAAAGTGATATGCAGGATCCCTCATTTCTCTCCTGTTTCTCACATCTCTCTCCTGCAGAGATCACACTGACCTCTCATTCAGGAGATGTGTCGTCAAAGTTTGTTCTCCATGCGGTGCACCTTGTCAAGCAAAAAGCGTACAGAGCTAACGAATTCTACAAGTTCTCTTCACTGTTGGAACGAGGCTCACTAACTGAGGCTTTCCCTGTGCTGGTATATACATTTAATTTATAAATTACATTTATATGACTGGGATAGTTTACCATATGCTGTTCTGTGGCCCCCTTTAGTGCCGGGAAGTCACTTTATTTTGTAGACGTTTTATTTAAGAAATGACAAAATGGTGGGTTCATGTCTGCCTGTTTTTGTACCTCCTTTCCAGTCAGGTAGGATAGTAGAGTTGTGCATTGCACGCTGGTGGGCGAGCCTGGGTGATGTCACGGTGGATTACAGCATCTCCTTCCACGGACTCAACACTTCCCCTTCACCCCTGCACATAGTAAGAAGAGCACAGACAAACAGATTAGTAAGCTACAGCCCAGACAGTATAATTTCTCTTTAACTCAAAATTTTCTCTACCCAGCACGCCTCAGAGGGAGTGACTAGTTTTGATGTGTCATCGCCGTTGAGGTACGAGGAGGTGTCCCCCACTATCACCCTCAAGTCTTGGGTTCAGCCTCTCAGGTAACTGCACTCTCTCTCTCGCACTCGCACTCACACACACACACGTTTTATGTTATTCCATATCACTGCAGGTCATGGTTTGATCCCTGTTGTTGTTTCAGGCCTTTAAGTTCGAAGATAAAAGCTCTGGGAGCGCGGGATGTTCTGCCGAATAACAGACAACTCTATGAGATTGTCCTCACCTACAGTTTCCACCAGGTACCGCCAACACCATCGGCCCTTCACGTGAGAGGAAAATGCTGAATTTTCTGTGTTTCTTTTTGCACAAGTGTTCTAATATTTTGCTTTGTCCTCAGCCTAAGAGTGGGGAGGTGACCCCCAGCTGTCCCATGTTGTGTGAGCTGCTGTATGAGTCAGAGTTTGATAGTCAGCTCTGGATGCTGTTTGATCAGAACAAGAGACTACTTGGCTCAGGAGATGCCTACCCACACCAGGTACACTCTTGATCCTACATGTTTTTCTTTCCCAGATGTCCATTAACAGCTGTAGTAGGAGGAAGGATTGTGGATCAAGTACCTGGTGTGCATGAGTTAACACATCTCCCCTTTGTCTGTTTTCCTCCTTCAGTATTCCCTTAAGCTGGAGAAGGGGGACTATACTGTACGTTTGCAAGTCCGCCACGAGCAGTCCAGCGAGCTGGAGCGCCTAAAGGACCTACCCTTTGTGGTTTCTCACCGTCTGTCCACCACACTCAGTCTCGATGTGTATGAGACGCATCGGGCTGCTCTCATGGCCAAGAAGAAGGCAAACTCTATCACCTTGTGCCCAGGCGCCACGCAGCCCTTCTACATCACGTCCCTGCCAGACGACAAGTAAGTCCATCTGACTTTTCTCTTAAATTGTGCAAACATAAAGCAGGATTTATCATGCACTAAACCAAAAAGCTTTACTTGAGCAGCAAAGGCCTTAAAGAAATAAAATTAAACTTTTAGTTTAACCTTGGGTCATAATCATATTCCCAAATGCAGGGTTTCTGTGATTGTAGAATTGTAGAAAATGCATGAATTTCAGTGTGATGTTTTCAAGGTCTCAAAGTGTTTTCGGGATTTCAGATTAAGTGCTTAAAACTCAATTGAATTTGCAACAGCAGTCATTTCATTATTAATTGTTAAAAATAGCCATATATAGCAGTCTACTTCCAGACATGACACATTGAGACATTAAACCTTTTTGTGTTTTCCCTATCACAAGCAATATTTGTAATAATAATCACATAAAATCTGATATATTGTATATTTCAATCTTCTATGACAATATCCACGATTAAAGGACCCTTTATCAAAGGAATTAAGCCCCGTATAGCAAAAGCCTACCTTGAATTAATATTTGAATATTTGGCATATTCTCATGATAAAATTGTGTTTAATGTTAATGTCATTATTCTCTCTTTTGCTGTCTTTCTCCCTTTTTTTCTTTTCAGGATCCCAAAGGGGACGAGTCCAGGATGCTATCTCTCAGGCTCTCTGGTTGTCCCGAAGAGCGAGTATGGCAAGAAAGCAGTGAGTGGCTTTATTTGCTGTTGCTCTCTCTCCCCCAGAGCAGTACTCAGTCCTGCTCCTCAGGATCTAAAGTCATGGGAGTGTTCAGTTTCGCTATCTAATCCGTTCACCTTTTGTATTATTATTATTATTATTATTATTATTATTTATGTATTATTGTGAGAAAACGTAACAAACTGCACTGCAGAATATAGCTGCAATACATGGCCAGTGTGCCTTGAAATTATGAAATTCACAAGTTAAAGATGTGATATGGTCCTGAGGATCAGTGAAGAAGACCAGTGCTTCAGTGTTTATGGCTTTTCTGTACTTTGTTTATCTCTCATCATCATCAGACCTGCACTGAATCTGCTCTGCTGCCTCTGAAATCTGTTGGGAGTCTTTTGGTTTCTGCATGACTTTCTTTAAAATACTTTTTCTCCTTCATTTGCCTTTGGCCACTCTTCTGCTGTCAGCCCAAAGATGTGATTTGATGTCGCTTGTGCCATAACCTCTCAACACAAACATGAAGTCAAAATGACTCTTTGAGCCTACCTTGTTTTCACTGTAGGCCTTCAAGGAAAAAAATATTTAGAAACAGTAACAAAACAAGAATTCTGTCTAAAACGATTTTGCTTCTTGGCTGGGTATTACATACTGACATTTTTCAATCTTTAACCACCATACTTCTTTAACACCTTGCTTTGAGAAATTTGAGCACATTTTTCGACATAGCTTTTTTTTCCATTTAACAAAAAAAGCAACAGTTTTAAAATGTTACATTTCAAAACACAAAGGTGCTCCTCTCGTTTTAACAGCTTTTATGTGTCCTTGGCTGAACTTGAAATGTTTTTCATTTTTGTTTCACATGACATTGTTCCAGACTTGTGCCTTGTTTGAGTCTCAAGCATGTGAGAATTTTACCACCTTTATGCCAGATTCATTGTGAGCCGACTTGTTCTATTTTACTGTAGTTTTCAGTACTGAGAGAAGATGCAGTGTTTAAACCTTGTGGCAGAGCAGGTTGATGAGATTTGTTAGAGGGAGAGATACAGGATCTGTATTACCACTGTGCCATACATTAAAATGTGACAGGTAGGTGGATTAGAGTCTCTGAGTGAGGATGACAGATAAAATGAACAAAGAGAGAATCCTTTTTGGTGTGTTTGTGTTGTCTCTCCCTCACTGTGTGTTATTCTGACCACCAGGGGCAGGCCTCTGCAAAACGACAAGGAAAGTTTAAAAAGGTACTGGATGAGCTAGAAACACTGCAACAGAGCGTCCACTGCTCTCCTACCATCAGGAAATGGCATATTCCTTTCCTTAAAATGGGATCTGTTATATGTTCATTATGTCAAAGCATGTTAATATTGCTGTACTGAAATATGCAATAATCTAGTCATAAAGGCTGTTTATTTTGATGTAGTAACTTTTCTGGTGGTCAGTAAATCCTAATATAAATATCAACATAAATTTATAACTTGATATTGAAAAGCATTTTAAGAGAGTTAACCATAAGGAGTTTGGAGTCACAGGACATGACAATGGTAGGAAGAGGGTGAGAATTTGCTGATTCAGAGCAGTAAAAGAGGTCATAGATTTTGTTGAATGTGCCAGTGGTTGGTTTTTGACTAAACTATTTTTTTGTGTGTTCATACAGGATATCGTTCCAGTAGTCTACCACTTAATTCCCGCTCCAAACAAAACAAAGAACGGAGGGAAGGAGAAGGACAAGGATGGAGACAAAGAGAAAGACGTGAAGGACGAGTTTGCTGAAGCCATGAGAGACTTCAAGATCCAGTGGATGACAAAGTGAGTGCAGTAGCTTGTCTATTCAACACATTTCTTCACTTGCCTTACTCCCCTTTCATCACTCTCAACCATTTGTCACGTTCTTCTCTTCACTGTTCAGGTTGGACTCCAGCTCCATCTATGATGAACTGAGGGAAAACTACTCGGATTACCTCCCACTGCACGTGCAAAGGCTTCACCAGCTGGACTCTGAAAAGGTGATGGATGGAGGAAACTCTGATGGGATTCAGTTTAACATTTTATTTGTTCTAGAATGTGTAAACTATCCAACTATCTCTGTTCACACTCTTTTTCTTCATCTTCTTCTTCTGTTTGTGTGTAGGAGCGTTTGAAACGTCTCAGAGAGGTAGAATCAGCAGCTGACATCGTCATCACCCAAATCGACCAGACCGCCCTGGCTGTTTACCTCACCATGAAGACAGACCCTCGGCCTGATGCGGCTTCTATCAAGACGTAGGTCACACTGAATTTTTAATATTAGAAATATGGACATTGTTAGAGTCATTCAGCCTGAATATTGAATTTGAAAGAGACAAGCAGGAGAATATGTGGGTTCACCAAGTAAGAAGTGAATATTGGCCCCTTTTTTTTTTTTTATTAGGAAACCCTGAGTGAATCATCAACGAACGCTGCTTGACTGCTGAACCTCGAGGTGTTAATTCTGTTTCATGTTCATTTCAGTGACATGGAGAAGCAGAAGTCATCTCTGCTCGATGCTCTGTGTAGGAAGGGCTGCGCTCTGGCTGACCAGCTCCAGCTGCCCCCCGCGCCGCAGGACGGCGCCGTTTCTG